>JANHGN010015245.1:20190-30894 GCA_024605025.1 Megaceryle maxima | reverse complement strand
GGTTGTATTTCCTTAGTGATGATTTTGTAGCACCTGAAGTGTAAGTGGGAGTTTGTTCAGTGTGCTTATTAAATAATCCAAAATTGATTTATGATGGACCTGGTCCAAGTACATAATTTCATGGCATGATGACCCACTACTGAAAAAAGTATTTCTGGCTTAAAAAAATACACTGAAAAAGAAAGCAGATGTTGATATATCCTTACGCTGTTGATTCTTCCTTCCTGTTTTCATGGGATGGATAATATAACCTGAATCCAATTATTCTTAAACATGTCCTTGAGGCTATGATATTTTAAAGGTCAAAACCAGTTCTGTCTTACACTTCACTAAACAGCTTTCAGGAAAAAAACACTTCTACCAGTTTACCACTTTCTAGTATTTGCCAGCCCTATAACACCAGGATGCTCCAGCAATAATGTCTTTGAGGAATACTGAAAACTTGAGAGCTGTAAATGAGATTTTTACAGATTTTTTGCTAATCTGCCTGATATTCTTACTTTATTTTGCAGTAAAACAATTGGACAATTTAAATAGGAGCAGTGAAACTACTGCCACTGTTTACAGGATCATACTGGCTTGATACAGCACTTGAGTACAGTGGTGCAACTACAACATTTTGAGTCAAGTGGCACACTGAATCCTCTAGCTGCCCGAGAGATATCCATGGTATGAACCATCTCTAGAAGCTGCAAGTATTCTCTATGATTTTGTGATTCTAATGTAAAACTAACTTCACGTAGGAGGCCAATGCACCAAGTTGAATGAATTTTTCACTCAGCTAACAAGCTTAAACTGCCTTATTGAAATCATGTTAGCAACCAAAATCGAGCTGCTGCCATCATAGTAAGTAACATTGAAGTGTTTAAGTACAGGTAAAGTGGAGTATCCTCAATGTTTTGGCATTGTTAAATCATCAATATATGAAAATAATATTTATAATAATAAAATCTTAAATATTCTATAAAGGGAAAGTGTTACCAGCCTGTCTCTTATAAATCTTTGTGATACTGTTCTGATTTCTTAGGCTTCAAACTCATCTAATTAATTAACTGTGATACTTATCTACCTAATGTTTCTCAATCGGCCTTAAACTACATGAAAGGAATTGTTCTAAATACCTCCATACTCATGGTACATGGAAGTTTGAAAACAGAGCTTTGCTACATGTCTAGTTTTAGAAACCTCTTTTTCATGACCAGAGGAAAAATATAAAATCATGCTGAATAGTGGAAGTCTCTTCTATCTGAATGCTGTCTTCTACCTCTGTGGCCCTATCACCTTGTTTCGATTCCAAAGGGTGCAGCAGCTCTCAAGCAAACCCATCTGCTTGTGGAAGAAAGACTTTTGAGCTGGTACTTAGTGTGCAAAAAGATTTGAATCAAATATTATACTTTGACCAGGAGGAAAGGAGTGTGGCAGTGAACTTCCTGTAGCTCTAAGGAAGCCAAAGTATTACAGCAGTACCTTGTAATGTCCCTTCATAAACTTTGCTGTGTTCTTTCCACACATGGACACAGATTTAATTTCCTCTGATAATATAATAAAGCATTGTTGATATTCTTCTAATTTCTTTTTTGTTGTTTGGGTTTGTTTTGTTGGTTTTTTTTTTTTTTCTATTTGCAACTCCAGCCAAAGTCATTCGTCTGAATCCCCATATATTTTTAATCTAAAACTATAAGACTTTTGTGTTTCTGGGGCAATAGCAAGATATGTTCCACCTGCAGTAGTAAGATAAGGTCATTTTTGCAGCTTACAGTCCTAGGCTGTATATTGCAGCAATATACCATACACTCCTCCCTTCTCAAACTGTGTCCCAGGTACCAAGATGATAAGGAGCCCTTACACTGCCTCAATACCACTGCAGATAGTCCCTGTATTTCAGGGTACTTATAGAAGTTCATTTTGTGGACACTTCTAGCCATACCAGTGCTGTAAAGGGAGTGTAGTGCAAGGGAGAATCTTGCAGAGAATACAGAAGTGTTTTGAATCTTTTGAAAATAAAACCTTTCATATACTTGTAAATAGTGTCTTGAGAACTATTTCATAATTTTCAGTGGAGTAAGTGGGAGGAACTCATGTACATAATGTAGCTGTTGTATTTCCAGCTATTTAATTTCTTTTCTTAAACCTGAGTTATTTTTTCTTAGAGTTTTGTTTCTCTTCTAATGTTATGTCTATAATAGAATTATGAATTGGTGTTTTGTTTACCAGATACCTTTTATGTTTATGAATGGTTATTTTGGATGCTTCCTGGTTTCGTCCAGATCCCTTTATAAACTGTTCTTTGCTCAGTCTTCTCATCACCGAGTTATTATAGCTAGATCACATCCATGAAAATGTTTCATTTTAAAGTACAGATGAACTGAACCATTACTACTTAATTTCAAAAAGAACTTCTGCTGACTGCACTATTTTGGTAACTGCCATAATTTTATTCATGTTGAAAATGTTAGATGGTATCTCCTTAAACTAATAATGTAATGTCACCCACACATGGTATTGGACTTACATACATGTTACTTACATTACATGATACAGGATGATGAAACCTGGTGTAACCTAATGAGGAGTGATGCATACTTCAGAAGTACACTGCAGGGTTCTTATTTTTTAGGTGTTTTTGTTGGTTTGTTTGTTTGTTTGGGTTTTTTTTAATGTCCAGAAGGAGAGAAATAGCTGCAGGGCATGGAGCACTGCCAGCAAATCACAGGAAGCACAGTAAGTCACCGTAATGTTTTCAACACTGATCAACAGTTTTTCTGTACTGTTTGTGATGAGCTACCAGCCATCTACTGCAATCATATTTGCACAAACTGCAATCATCAGTTCAGTTGCTAAAGTGAACTTCTATTACTCTGGAGCTTCCCTGGGCAGGTTTACTTCATATGCAATACACTGCGTTAAATTGACATTTCTCTTATATATTTCTTAAATACTAATTATTGTTGTGAGACATCTAAAATGATAATTCTTTGCCTCTAGTGTATAACATGGTTTGCCTGATTTCTTGTAGTCAGCTAATTACCTTTTTTCCTATGCACATAGTAACTGTCATGCATCTGAAAATTGTAGGGAATAACATAAACCCTTTCTTTGGAAGGACTTTCTTTTGTACTGCATGATTTATAATGTGGCTGTAACCCCAGACTGTCACCTCTAAAACTGAAACTACAGCAGGAAAATGTGGAAGTGCATTATACTAGAAGTGACACTTCATATTCCCTAGTAGGTTCTGTAAGTGGAGTTTTATGAGGAAATTGGAGTTCCCAGGGAAGTGATGATTTCTGTGACCTGTTATAATCATATCTGTGGTGTGGAGGTTGGTGACATTTCACTTTACTGATAATGCAGATTCATTGTTGAACAGTCATTACTAAATTTTATTTTAATTTAACTTACATTTACATGTGGGAATTTTTTCTGGCAGAATGAAAAATTCCATTCTGTGTCTAAATTTCCCAGTTTGCCCTGACAGGAACTATATATAATTGAGATATTTTAACATATTAAAAAAAATTAAAGCTGAGGAAATCAGAAAGGAATTAAAATACATTTATATCATCATATTCTCATCTGTGAATACTGCTATGTTTAAATTTGGGGTTTGTGGTTTTAAGCCTTATATTAGTTCAATCTGTGAACTTTTACTATAGATGTGCTCTTCTGTAGACTTGAGAGTGCTCTTATGATGTACTGTTAGGCCATGTTTCTGCATACTACAGTGCTCATAAAATTCTTTAATACTTTTCTAATTTCTTTAAGAGAGCAAGCTGGATGCTGCAGATGATGCAAGGCACATTCCTCCCAGGAGAGGTGTCTTGCCTGAAATGAGTCTGCATATGGTCTGAGCACTTCTTTCCACTGTGGCATACTGATTCAGTTAAATCCATTTAATTTACAGGACTCCTTATAATGTCACGTTGTTTTGTGCTACAGAATCATTTCTTCTCTGTGGTTAATGAGAAGGAAAAACAAAATAAAAGTTGCACAGGTGCAAGACTGATTGGTATCAGTACTGGGTTTCAGACCTGATGGAGGAATGCCTCAGGTGGTAGTTTGATAAACTTAACATTCCAAATGATGCTTTTTAACTCCTGAAAGAAATCTTCTGCTTCAAGGACACATTCATTTTAATCTCAGGTCTAGCTGGAATTCATGTGGGCTTTCAAATGTGAAACCATTTTATTTTAGAGTATCTATCCTTGTAACTGATGACAAAGTGAAAAGTTTTTAGAGCCCCTTGCATCATGCTTTTCCAAACATCTGATTAACAGAGAGATCATATTATGTACGCACAGGGCAGATCACTTTCAGAGAACTTAAGCAGTTTATCAAAAATGCTCCTATCAGTGAGTTTTCCATGCATCAATGACACCACTTAGTGTTTTCACTGTAACTTCTGGATCTTCATTTGTACACTGGAAACTATGTTGACACTTATTTGTTAGGTCTTCTCTGTCACATGATTTGCATTGACTTTACACAAAACTGTCTAGCAATGTCCTCTCCTGATTTACTGGGGGAAGTGGGGAGAGTGGCAAAGAAGGAGAAAACTGTTGGGAAATTGCCCAAAAAGGAAGCAGCTTATGTTCAAATTATTTTTCAGTTTTCTAAAAAAAAAAAAAAAAAAGCTAAGATTGCATACATGGACTTCCATGCAGACAGTAAGCATAGGAATAATGGCTTGAGTAGCATGTTTGCCTGAACCTAGGAGTTTGCAAATGTTCTTCTGGAATATTAGAAGACAATTATTGCACCAGTTTATAGATTCCTTCAGGTCTGCTCTTCAGACACTCCTCTCCCAGTTTATACTTTGGCATGGTATCACTCTACTGCAGCTGCTTAGTCCAACATTTGTTCCTGTTAAAATTCATGTCATCAATTACCCAGTGCTCTAATCTCTCTAGATTCCTCTGCAAGGCCTCTCATCAACACCAGGAATAGTGTGGCCAGAAGAGAATCAACACCACCTCCTGGTTTGGTATCATCAGCAAACCTACTAATGGTGCATTTAACTCATTTATCCAATATATTGATAAATATATTTAACAGAATTGGCCCTAGAATGGAGCCCCAAGAACACTGTGGATGCCCAGTCACCACACAGATGTTGGCCCATTCACTATGGCCCATTAGGACCCTGCCATTTAGCCAGTTTTTCAGCAAGTGCACCATGTACCTGCTCATCTCACAGGCGGACAACTTGTCCAGAAGGATGCTGTGAGGATCAGTATCAAAAGCCTTACTAAAATACAGAAAAATTACATCCACCACCTTCCCTTCATCCACCAGCTGAGTGACCTTATCATAGAAGGATATCAGATTTGTTAAACAGGACTTGTATTTTGTGAACCCATGTTGACTGTAACTTGGTCTTCCCTCATGCCCTTATAAACTGTCATAGTCATAGTAACCATTACATAGAAGTTTACTTGGTTTGCAAATTTAGCTATATAGCTTTCTGATAAAATGACATCTTTATTTTGGGTTTTCGTGACTTTCTTGAAAATTCAAGAGTCAAACTCCATAATTATATACATATTTGAAAATAGTGATTTACTGGGGAAATGTGTTGCAAATTAACAATTTCACTTATCTCAAGGAGTTTAGAATAATCCTGAGTGCTATGCAGTTTCAAAATACGTTATGACAAAGTTGAATGGGAAGCTTGCTTGTGAATTATAGTAGAACAAAGTAGCCAGGGCTCCCTACAGCTTGAGAATCAAAGGGTCAGCCCACCTGTTGTGGTTTAACATGAGCTGGCAACTAAACATCCCACAGCTTCCCACCTGTTGCTCCCTGACACACACCCTCCTGTAGAATGGGAAGGAGAATCAGGAGAAAAAAGTTGAAAACCTGTGGGTTGAGATAACGGTGGTTTAATAGAGCAACACAAACAGACAAGAAAGTAACTGTAATAATGATAATACTAAGGAAATAATATAGAGACCTAGTAATAGAAACCACAAGGCTTACTGTTGTTTGGGCACATGCTGAAGCCACAAGTTGAAAATAAGCACCCCCTCCCTGGGCTGGGCCTCCCCTTATACAGTGGGTGTAATGTCAGTATGGTATCAAATACCTCCTTGGCTGGTTCAGTTGTTTATTCTGGATGTGGCCTCTCCTAGCTGCTTGTGAAAATTAATCCTATCCTAGTCGAACCCAGGACAAACACCCCTATCCTTATTATTAATTAACAATCCCTATTTCAAATGTCTACAAAGTGCCTTACAATCCTTATTGTTCATGTCTGGAAATTAAAATAGAAACACTAATTGCTTTACTGTTAAACAAAATTCTACTTCTGCCATAATGTTTCATAGTCAAAATATCCAGTCTCACTTCATTAACCAACCAGAATATAATTATTACCAGAAAATAATTACATCAGTTGTCTAGCAGCAAACAAACCAACCTCATATGTCTAGCAATAAAAAAGCCCACTATGCTTCAAGAAACAAACATGGGTTGGGATTAAAAGGCTCACTAACCCAAAAAGAGTCCTTAAAATACTAACATTGAAAAAAGCTACAAAATCAACATCATACTCCCATGAATAAACCACTTCAGATAACTAGAATTTAAAAATCAAATCTTTGAAGGTAGTGGTTAATTGTTAACAAAAAAATAATTTTTTAAAAGTCATGTTCAAATTAATGGACTATGATGTGCTATGCAAATGTGTTCCTCATTTCCAGCTTTGTTTGATAGGTTTAATAAGTAACTGCTTAAGATCACAACTGATTTAGTACTCCAGGTGCAGTGCTAGGATGCTTTTTTGCTTTGCAGAAACATCAGTAGGAGGAAATACGCATTCCACACATGATGCCCTTGTGCCTTTGAAATCACTGGGAATTTGGCTTCATTAGTGCCAGGATCTGAACTAAGCTGCTGTCAGTGTGCACTTGAATAGAAGGAGGTAAAATATTTTCACTGAGGGCAGCTGCAGAGCTATTTGCAGAATCAATGTTATCCCAGTGACTCATAAGTTATCCATTTCCTCTAAGTGAGAAGATCTATTAATGGTGGATCCTTCAGCAACAGATAAAATGAGCTTCTGCGTGGCAAACGTGATTTCTGCACTAGGATATAAGCTTCAGCGTCCAGTTGCTATGTCAGGGATGACAGTCAAGGTAGTCAAGACTGCGGCTCTTTGCCTACTAGGGTCTGCTTCCTGGTAGGTTAATAGTCACTTGTCCTGATAACTGGCTTGGTGGTCATTCTGTGCTGGTGGATAGTGAAGCTATTGTCACACAGGCCTCAAACACCCATTGGTCAATTAACTAAATGCTTCACACAAATCAGAGAGGTGGTTATTTTTTCTGGTATATGAAGAATGAAAGTGTATTTCTCTCTCTCTGTTAACATCTCACGGATTTTTTTTTTAATTATTTTATTTTCACATCCTGCAAAGATTTCTTATGTTTTATCTATAGACAATATCTTTTTACTTTCTTTTCCTTTTTTTTCTATTAGTGTTTGTGCTTGATGCTGTATCTCAGAAAATACAGAAGCTATCCCTGCTCATGGGTGTTTGCTCTAGGAACTAAGATGCAGCAGATGGAAAAAGACAAACTGATGGAATAAGCAACACTTTGACAACAGCAGTCAACCAGACAGTCAGTAGTCTCAGATCACCAGCATCCTAACAACTGTTGTCAAGATTCTTTTAGGCACTGCAATAAAGGAGAAATTTAACAGCATATTTTGAAGGAGGAACTTAAGTTTACTTTGCAGTTATTTATGGAAATGTATTAGCTTACAGAGGACTGACCCACAACAGTATAGGAAGTCAAGGTCAGCACCATAAGCATTCATTCTGAGTGTCATACACAAGTTCATGCAGCCATACATCTTATTTTACATTAGTCAAGAGAAATGGACAATCCATACTTTAGAAAAGGTTGTATGATTACAAGCTCCCTTCTTTCCCACTTTTCAAGAAAAAAAAAATCCCTTACTGGCATATACTTTAAAGGCTTGCTAACAAAAGAAAATGTCAAATTTTGTATTCCCTTTTATGCATGGTAAGAATGAATTATTTCAAGAATAGTCAAAAATGTACATACCTGCCTATTTTACATCAGGTGAAGTGAAAATAAAGAGGTCATGCACCATAATCAGGATGGGGAAAAATTAGTAAATTACAGTATGAGCTCTACATGTCTCTGGGATGGTAGAATTTCAGAGCTACAGTTGTCAGGTGTCTCAGGTACTAAGGCTATTGGATGAGGACAGAAGGGTGTTTCCTCCTTAGATAAATCTTTTCTTCAAAGGCTGATGGATGGATACAGATAATGTCTTCCTAATCCATGGAACCAAGGAGAGAGGAACTGAAGTCTGTGCTGTGTAAGTCTACCTACACAGTTATCTTGGAGAGGATGGGCCAACCTGGTGCAGCTTCACTTATACGTGTTTTACTTCTGCTGCAGTGCAGTATCTTTGTTGTAGTGCAGCAGCATTACTCAGTACCACAGTTTCTAACATTTTTTTTTTCATTTTCTTCATTTTATTTATTTTCCAATGAAAATGGAAACGTATGAAAACAGTAAGAGAAATTAAAAGCTACCCTGTGGCTCCTGTAGTATATTTGTATAAGGCTGGGTGAGGAACTCAGAACAATATTCTTGACATTAGAGTCTGCAGAAAACACTTGTTCACATCCAAGGGTAAACCACCTATAAGTAAGCCAAGGAGATAGGTTTATGGCCTGTCATGCTGCAGTCAGTAGGATTGTCTGTTACAGAATAAAATATATGTTGTGCCACTGGAGCAGGAGGTAAGATGTTATGTGGTAGATCAGGAAGCCTGTGATTCTTGTTGGGATACTATGACTCCAAATCCTTTCTGATACGCATTTCTATTTTTGCCATGAACTATCTTCTTTAACTTACCACAGAAATTTTGTGCTAAAAATATTTGCTAAAGCATTGATACATGGCAAATTGCTTAGGTAGTCCTCACAATGAACTAAAATAGTCTGTACTTTCAACAGTGACTAGTGAATTTCTATGTAACATTTTTAAGTCTCCAGCTGGAAAACTAGCCTTCTCTGTGGTTGTTAAATCTTACAGCACTAACATTTCACATTCCCAAATATGAACCAACTGAACTTGTTTTTGAAATATGTAGGCTGTGGTGCTTATGTAAATAACTACACATATTTTATCATTGCATATTTAAGTATTTACTTTGAAACTTGTAATTGCACACACACACATACAGAGACAGAGACAGAGAAACATAACTACCATGACAGATGCAGTTCTGTGTGTCCAGAGTCATGATTTTGGAAAGAATGAAGGAAAAGATAAGAAAAAAAAAAAAAATCTAATCGTTCTATAGTGACCTATGGACAATGGACAATACTAGGAAGTCTTTAAACAACTTGGTTTTTTCCACAAATTCCAAATCTGTGTCAACTCACAATGATTTGGCAGGACAGCTAGATACACTCTGCCTGTGACTGAAAAGTGCATGGAGAGGGGATGTTCATTATCAAGTTCTGAAACCTCGTATGGTAATAACCTTCATATTTACACCAGCTGGTGTGTAGAAAGGAGAGAGACATGGTCATTCCTTTTCCTTACTTCAACATGCCTCCTCAAAATACGTTGGGGGCAACTTCAGCTGCCTGCATTTAGTCTTTCATTAGTACTTCAGTCCTGAAATTCATATGAAGGCAGAGGAGCCTGCCTCAGGTCTTATAATTTGGCTCAAATTATACATTTCTTTGAGGCCCGTGGCCTATGTCTTGGGGCCAAACACCCACTAACTTCACCAACAGAAATTTCACCCTGCAAGAGCACTCAGATAAGCTGTTGTTGCCTCCTGTGCTGCAGAACATCCTCTTTTCCATCTCTCTCCCAGCTAATGCATTTTTGCTGCATTTCACACCAAAGCATGGCGGACTTATGAGAGACCTGGATTTGCATTATTTTACTGACTTTTGAGGAGACAGATATTTGTAAATTCCCCAAAATATCTTCCTTATATATTCTTGTATGCTTATCTTCAATATTTCATCAAACTATATTGAGTTTGAGTAAGATGGGCAGAAGACAATGGTAGATGATTAGGTGTAAAGTTCTGAATCAATCTGGTGAGAGAATATTAAGGGATGAGAATGCCTTGATGACTTTTATCCTCACAGCAGTAATATGCTTCAGAGAAAATTGCAGAAGAGTAACAATCCAAGTAAAATAAAGTTCTTGAAAACCTATCCTCTTTAAAGCAAGACGAAAAGTAGGTTCTTTTGCAGTGATAATTTGGCTCTGTGTTTGTCTTATGCTTAAAGCAATTTCTTATCTTGTAAACATTTATAAAGGTGCACGATCAATGAATATTACAATGGAAGAAGCATTCAGATAGACAAAATATGTAATGATACTGTTGTAGACAGATGCCTGGAGATTTCTCAGTTCTGTTCTTTGATCTGCTATTGTCTGGACTCTACTTTCCCATTTACAAAATATTTACTTAGGTATTATTACAACATGAACTCGTTTTTCTGAGTAAATTGCTAGTAGACAATACCTTGTTTGAATAAACAAATACTTTGTTTTCTATTCTGTTTCTCTATTCATGAAGAATTTTTTTTAATTATTTATTTCTATTTGCTTGTTTTTTCAAAACTATTTTGCTTCATTTTTCATTACCATTCCTGTGCGCATGCTGTCCGGTCGTAGGTTTTTGCGGACC
>JANHGN010015244.1:41028-54650 GCA_024605025.1 Megaceryle maxima | reverse complement strand
TTCCTCCAGTCCTCTGGCACCTCTCCTGTTTGCCACGATTTTGCAAAAATGATGGAGAGTGGTAGGGCAACAACATCGGCCACTTCACTCAGCACTCTTGGGTGCATTTCATCAGGGCCCATGGACTTATGAATATTCAGTTTGTGTAATTGGTCCTTAACCCAGTCTTCATGGACCAGTGAAGAGTCATCCCTCCCCCAGGCTCTCTCCCTTTCATCCAGGGACTGGAGTTTTTAGGAGTAAAGACGGAAGCAAAGAAGGTGTTCAGCAACTCTGCCTTCATCCACAGTTATCAGGGCTGCTGCCTCATCCAGCAGTGGGCCCACACTTTCCCTATTCTTCCTCTTACCACTGATATATTTGAAGAAGTCCTTCTTATTCTCTTTTACTTCCTTTGCCAGTTTCAGTTCTAGGAGGGCTTTGGCCTTCCTTGTTGCCTTCCTACATGCTCTGACAACTTCTCTATAATTCTCACAAGTGACAAGTTCATTTTTCCATGAGCTGTACATTTCTTTCTTTCTTGAAATCTCCTTTACAAGCTCCTTTCTCATCCGTGCAGGTCTCCTAGCATGCCTTGCTGATTTTTTCCTCAATGGAATACATCTATCCTGGGCCTGGAAAAAGTGGTATTTAAAAGTTGACCAACTGTCTTGGGCTCCTTACCTTTCAGCATCCTAGCCCATGGGATTCCTGCAAGTAGATCTTTGAAGAGTTCAAAGTTAGCCCTGCACAAGTCCAGCGTTGTAATCCTACTTATTGCTCTGCTTCCACCTTGTATAATACTAAGCTCTACGATGTCATGATCACTTTGCCAAGGCTGTTCCCTATCTTAATGTCCCCAACCAGTCCTTTCTTATTAGTTAATACAAGGCCCAGCAGTGCACCTCTCCTTGTTGGTTCCTCCACTACCTGCATCAGGAAGTTGTTATCTATACACTGCAAGAGCCTTCTAGACTGAGTATGCCTGGCTATGTGGGCTTTCCAACAAATAGCAGGGTGATTGAAGTCACCCAGGGCTACCAGGGAGAGGCTACCTTCAGTTGACTGTAGAAGGCCTTGTCAACATCTTCTTCTTGGCTTGGTGGTTATCTGCCAACCCTGTGCAAAGATCTTTTTTCCCCTTTGAGATAGGTGCACTCCATCTGCCACCTGCAGACCAGGAGCCATATATTTGCCATATATTTCCCTATGATCAAAGAACCCAAAATTCCAACGGTGGCACCAGTCTCCAAGCCATGTGTTAATCAAGTGTGTTTTCCACCCTCTTTCTGTGTTTTTCCCTACTACTTGAGGGATTGCTGAGAACACCACCTGTGCACCTGAGCCTCCAACTAGTTGCCCCAATGCCTTAAAGTCCCTCCTCATTGCCCCTGGACTTCTCTCTGCAACCTCATCATTACCGACCTAGATAACCAGCAAGGGATAATAATCAGAGGACTGCACCAGAGCAGGGAGCTTCCTTTTTACATCTCTAACTTGAGCCCCAGGGAGGCATCAGACTTCCCTGTGGGTGAATCAACAGATTCAGTTGAATTATGTACTTCATTGTCTCCTGTCAATATCAATTATTAACTGCAGAGAAAGGAACATAACCCAGAACAGGAATTTACAGGGGTGCTCTTATACACTGAAATATGAGAGTGATATTTCATTTTCAGAACTTTTAGAAGTCTACAAAAATGATTTAAAGTAATGAAAATCACAGCTTGATTTCAGCTAAAACTCTCCAGCACCACGTTATTTTGATGTAAGGCTGCTTTCAAATTAAAACAGGCATTATTCCGTCTACACACAAGACTGACACAACATCTTCATATTTTCTCAGATTTAAAAAAAAAAAAAAAGGAAACTTGTGAAAAAACAGCAAATAATTCCCCTCAGCTGATGGCAGCATTTTTAGTAACAGGAGATTTAGGTTTCCACAGCCATTCTGGTTTTGTAGCCAAAAAATAATCCAAAACACACAAAATGAACAAAAGAGAAAAAAAGTATATGTGAGTTCACAAGGAAGGTATCAAAAGAGCTTTCTACTAAGTTCTCATTAAATAAAAACAAGTGAAACTCTTGAGTACCTCATTTTCTAAAACTGAATCACTGAATGTTCTTTTTCTCCATGGAGGGTCTTTAATTAAAACAATGGCCAAAATGTACAGGAGCAGCAGGAAAGAAATTTAAATCCTCATATTGACATTCCAGAAGGAGAGAAGAATATCAACTCATAAACAATTTTGGTAACTAGATAACAAGAAGCAACATAAAGTCACTAATAGTTCTGAGATAAATAGAAAAAACTGTGCTGAAGCCCCTCCTTCTGTTCAAAAGTTGATTAAGAAGGAGAGATTTATCTACTAAGAAGCTCTTCATTCTGTTAAGAGAACAAGACAGCACTAAAAGGTAATGTGGAACACCACTCATAGTTTTTGTGGCCCACTGAGGCTAGAAGCACAAAGAGCAGCTCAGTGGTTTCAGGGAGGAGAGTAGGTGAGCACCATGGTAGCCAAGGTCATTATGGGCCACAGAGGCCAATGCAGGGTTTATGGGGACATATCAACAATGCCACCAGCATAGTGTTTGGAAAGCAATTTGAATAGCAGAACAGCTATGAACCTGGGAAAACCAGAAGCATGGAAAAAAAATTCTGGCTGGAGAAAGAACATAAAGAAGGGATAGGCCCAAAGACTAGGGAAGAAGGGAAGAGCATATACTTCTCCTGAAGCAATACTGACATCTGATAGTGATGCCAACCCACCTTCAGAAAGGCCAGAAGGGAACAGTGCTCACTATGATCTCCCAATTTGTTATAAATAAAGCAAACCAGTGAAGGTTTGCTTTATGCACTCCAATACGCCGGTACAGACTAATTCTCTTTGCTTGCTGTTTTTTATTGCTTTACCTGCTCCAACAGGAGACCCTTAAGCTCTTTGTAGAGCGTACTTAATGGCTATCTAGTTTCAATTCAGCAGATCCCTTTGCAGCCCTTACTGAAAGAAGCATTTGTTAAAAGCATTTATAGCACTAAAAAGTGAATTGCAGCAGACACTACTACACCTCCAATAGCTGCAAAGCACTAGGGAGCTACACCACTGGCCCATAAACTGTCACCACAGATTTTGTCTTTTCTCTTGAATTCCTTCCTTCATGAAGGTATACATTCACTTATTGTGGATCAGAGCTTTGATCTGCCAAAACAACACAGCTAACACAGAACTGAAATCCTTAACTGTCACCATTCATGGCAGCCCAAAGGAGAAGGACCTTACAAGTGTTTGGAATTCTAAAGAAATCCACCCAAATGTCTGAAAAGAAAACACTACCTTGCAATAGAAAGCTTAGCAACGACATCTATGGGCCTCACCTAATGAGTGAAGAAGAAAGTCACGATTCACAGATGTAATTAAATTATGTCCCATCTGTTCTCAGTGGTCATAGAACAATTCTGGCCTGGGTGGCTTTGTACTTAAAAAGAAATGTGCAGCTTTTTTTTTTTTCTGGAAATCCTGAAGTAGCATGACCTATGTCTTTTTGGTCCAGTGGCTAGCTAAAGGATAAGGTGCCTGCGGTAGTCATTGTGGACACTTTCATCAAGGAATAAAGGAGCTTCTACCTTTTCTGAATAGCCCTATGTGGATGAGGTTGTGGACAGTACAGAACAGAGGTGTAGGACACAGTAATTACTAGATATGCCAGGTGAAAGATGGGAGGCGAAAATCTTACATTAAGAGCACAGGCTTTGCTGGGCAACTGTCCCATACACTGTCCATTCCTGTGAATATATGGATATATACACCTGTGGGAATATGGCAGAAATAAGGGATAGTCTCAGATCACGAGCCAAGCCACAGCATTCAAGAGCCAGACTTTTCTCCTGAGGTGCCTTCTCTTCTGGCACTTGCATCCAGTTCCCAGTTTCATTGTGCTCCCTGAATGATGAAAAGGACTTGGTCTGGAGAGCTGTGGATACAGACTTGAACACTGCAGTGATGAGCAGCAATGCAAGAACCCCAGGAGATGAGACAGGCAGACAGTTGCTTCATATTCTGAACCAGTACTGCAGAAAGCTTTTTGATCCTAGTAACACTAACAAAAATTTGTGTACCAGCAGGAGGAGGGTTGGGTAGATGCAGGGAATATGGCTAGCATGGTGCTCTAATTAACTGCAAGATTAGTAGTAATTTCTTAAAGTTCTTATGAAATTAGCTTTGAAATTTATAAACAACAAATAAATGTCCCACCTATTAACTGCCCATTATGCTGAATACCTAAAGCTAGTGAACTCTTTAATAGTATTGTGGACACAAATGGAAGAAGCCTGAATATACAGCATATGGCATCATGAAGAAAAAATAAAATTAACTTAACTTCCCCATTTATTGTTATGAAAGAATTCAATTTGTGATCTAAACACCAGGATTAACCCACTCAAATCCCAAACAAAATAGCCTCAAGACAGACCATTAAGGTAGATGTAAATGCCAGGAAAACTCATTCTGAGTCTGACATACCTCAGGGGACTGTAGATATTAGGCATTGGGCTATAAATGTTTAATGGAGCAAATAAAGGATTCTCACTACTGAAGATGTTATAAGAATGTCATTTTCCTGAGGGGTTTTCACTGACATTACAGACATGAAGGACCAAGTAAATTCTTGGGAGACAATTCTAAAATATTCAGACATTTATATTAAGGTGTTTGGCTTTCCTAGTATTGTTTTAATACAACTGATTTTGTACAAAAGGATTTTCTTATGACACAAATCAAAGCCATGTGTCTCTTCAGATCCCTTTTGTTTATTATACTGACAAGAATGAAGTCTCCTTAGGTTCATGGGTTGATAGGTTTTTTAGCAGTAGTAGTCCACTTTTAAAATGCTCATGTGTGAGGAGGTAAAACACAGTGGATATTATCAGACCAGATCACATTTGATAATGTGGTCATACCCTCCAGGCTCTCAGTGACTTCATCAATACCCTGCCACAAAAAAGAAGCAGCTGTCCAAGTCAAATAAAGAGAGAACTTGTCCCAAACACCACTTGAAAGGGAACTGGTTATAGAAAGAAAACTATGAAGAGATGGGAATTTAAACTAGCAGGGAATGGATATTGGAATTAAGAGCTGAAAACGGAGGTCTGGCTGAACAATGAATAAGGATTTGGGATTATGAAAAAGAACAGGAGCCTCAGCTGTGAGATCTGCAGAAACAGACTAAGACAGAAAAGAAGGATGTATGTGGGATGAGACAGACAAAGGGGACAACGAGGACTGAAAAGGTAAGAGGAAATCAAATCAGAGAAGTGATAAGAAATGGAAACAGGAGAAGTAGAATATGCACAGAAAAGCCTATACCAGAAAGATAAACTACAGCATAATTTCTACTGTCTCCCCACATCTCTAGGGTAAATATAAATTTATATCTATTTGAAATAGTGCCCATCTCCAAGTTTAAAGGACATAGCAAACTTATAGGTAACAGTTTCCCCACTAGCTCAAAAGGCAGAGAATGGTGTTGAATGTAGATATGCTGCCCCTTACAGTGACAGAGAGGTAGATTTAGATTAAATATAAGGAAGAAATCCTTTAGAATGAGGGTGATGAGACACTGGAACAGGTTACCTAGAGAAGCTGTGGATGCCCCATCCCTGTAAGTGTTCAAGGTCAGGGACTTTGAGCAACCTGATCTAGTATCCTGTCCATATCTAGATGTCCCTGCCCATAGCAGGGGAGTTGGAACTAAACATCTTTAAAGGTCCTTTTCCACCCAAACCATTCTATGATTCTGTAACTCAATAATATGAGATTTCAATAGTTTGGACTTACTACTTCCCCTAAACCCAAGCAACGACATACTCTGTTAAATAAATGTTAAAAAAGCAAGAGCTCAAAGTTAGAAAAATACAAGACTTAAGCTGCCTATTTCAGCACCTGTATATATAGTCATTGTGCTATTGTTTTTCATTATCTGATCACATCCTATTTTTTCTTCTCCTGAACTACTGTCTGTTTCTAATCTTTGAATCTCTGTGTGTGGGTGTATGGGTATCCATCAAAGCAAGAAATGTAATTCACTCTGCTGTCTGGACAAAGCCCACAAGGTCTCATCCATCAAACAGCAAAAAGAGGTATTTCTTTTGACACAAGCAATGCCTTTGGCAACTTCCTCTTTGTTACAAACATTTATCAGTGGTTTGCATCTATATACACCATCATGAGAATCTGGGAGCTCAGTAGCAGCAGTTTCTAACGTTTACCTCACTAGTGACTTGTAATTATCTTCAGGTGAAAACCTTTCTAGATAACTTTAAGCAATCCATCCAACCCTCTTAGTTCAGATTTTACTAAATCATTGTGACAGAGAAATACTCGAATTAGCTAATATTGAGAAAACAAAGCTGTTAGAGCAAGGTGATTTTTAAGCAGAGTGAAATATAGTAAACTGTTTATAGGTAATGCTGCCTTTTACAGAGCTTCTACAGATAAGCCACCATATCCCCTAAGAGACCTCTTGACAAATAAATGGCCATTAGTGCTTCCTTTACAGGATGGAAGAAGAAGTTTGTAGCTACACAACCTATCTCACCTAAATCCATTCCACTCAGAGTTCCTTCCCAACATGAGCACATTTCATTCAGTAGCTAATCTCCCTTGTCCTTATTACATCTGCTAATTCAGGTTTCTTTCATCATAACACATAGCAGGAGGTCCTTTGTTCCTCTCTGCCCTTTACATTATGGATATTCAGGATGTAAATACCAAGTTCTTAATGTTGACCTTTTCTAATTTAGCTAGTTGCTCAAAATCACATAGAACAGTCTCCAGACTAACTTCACCTGCCTTATCACTGAGCTTTAAACAGTCAGAATACATTTCATAGATAAAGGATTCTCAAACCATGGTAAGTGCACTGCTGGTATGAGGAAGCCACAGTACATATCTATACATGTACATATCCCAAATGATTCATGAGCTTGTCACTCCCTTTACATCCAAGTACCTGTTAAGAATTCCTAGGATGACCCCAAAACCCTCAGATAATCCACAGAAATTAAAGGCAGGGACACATGCATTATAGACATCTGTCTAGATGTAATCAGGGAGAGACAAGAATTTGAGGTTAACATCGCATTATGTTACACCACCACACACTTCCCCTCCACACACAAAAACCAAGGATGTTGCAGAGAAAAGGACTGTTAGATTATAGATAGTTCAATTGTTAAAACACATGGAACTAAATTTCCTTCAAAAATTTCTTTATAATGTAGTATGGCATTTTATTCAAGAGGTGATAAGGAAACACTGCCTCTGTAGTAAAAGCGTGGGAGATCCAGAGTTATAGAGCTGAGTTATTTCCGATACTGCCACCACTGCAGTCAGGTACAATTCCTCCTTAATCTTACACGTATTGAGCAAACTAAGATTGTTCTCCATGGCTAGGGCGTACAAAACAACAAGTTAAGGGCACTAAGAACTGACATAGTCTATTAAAAAAACAAACACCTGTGCAGTTACGGCTGATAGTGAGCTATTTCACCACTCCATCTTCATTGTGCAAATCTACAATACTGTTGGCAAGAAGGACTAAGAAGGGTTGAAGACCACTGAGTGACTAACTAGTTTTATGGCTGGTTTGTTTGTTGCTGGGTTGGTTTTTAAATATAACCGGTTTCAGCATATACCTCCATTGTCCAGAATTTCTTAGTAATATTGGAAAGGGCAAAATAGGGTGTCATAAACAGAAAGATTTTCCTGTTTTAAAAACAACTCGATTGTTCTCCCCCAGTGATACTTTGGATCATGCTTTCCTGCAATAACAGTAAATCAGAGAGCATGCACAGAAAATATGCAGGCAAGAGAGACAGAACTATGTTCTGTCCACCTATAAGCATCAATCCAACTCACTTTTTCAATATTAGAGTCTTTGTTATGGTCATGCAATGTACAATTATCATATTGGGCTGAAGGTGGTGAAGCTGGGGACTGGGGTGACAAGTGCTTGGGGCATGTATAGGCAGGTGCCAGAGAAGACAACTACATTTGCAGAAAAGAACATTACAACAAACTAAATTGCCAACATATATCTCTTTCTTAAAAGAGTGCATGGACAGATTCACCCCTTCTTGCTGAAGAATCAATAAGCATCCTCTGTACCATCATCAGTCATCCCAGAGACAATACCAAGACATTGATGGAAGAAAGAATGAAGGAGAAAAGAATGAGCATGGAGAGGGAAGAAATGGACACTGCAGAAATAACATCTTGGTTAAATGTCAGCTGCATTGACAAGAAAAGTAGAAAGCAACAGAAGGGAGAATGGGCTAAGAACAGTCATGTCCTTCAAAGGACAAAATGGCATTCTTTAATTGCTCAGGAGGCTTTCAAAATGAGGTGTCTACCTGCAGCATAGTGAAGATTAATCTTCATAAAACAGTTTGCATGATGAGCTGTGACGTGTTGGGAAGTAACATTTTAGGCAAAGTAGTTGATAGAATCAAATCAGTATTTCAAGCAAACAAGGGGAGTGAAATGTATTTATGGTGAGTTAAAATGATTCAGTTTATTACACTGAGCTTGCAAAACTCTATTATGGAGACACATAAGAAGTAAAAACCAAAATAGCTTATTTGATATTTTTCCTTTAGGGATAACTAATTATTAACTGGCTTCCTTTTCCTGTTCACATTGCTGTGAGATTCTGGTATGGTTTTCAAGTACTGTAGGGATGTAAAAGTGCTTTTAATCCCTGTAGGCAGGGTATTGATATTAAGTACAGTGTTCTGGAATAAAGTTGCAGGTATTCTGCCAAAGCCTGGACAAACATGTAAATTGAGTCTCTTGAAAGTATCTAGTGACACACACATGAGACTGAGAGCTATAGCCATGCTGAAGGAAGCTAACCTCAGTCACCCAGCTCTTGTATTTCACCAGTGCACAAGTACTATGAGCATTTAAATTTTGAATTCATGGAAATATAATTGTTTCCACTGCTCCTCTGCCCCAATCACTTTCTTTGCTAAAGAAAAGAGAGTTGCCTCTTCTCGCTCTGCACTTCTCTCCTCCCCCTTCAGACAAGCAACTTTCAGTGTCAATGCACCATGAAATAATTTGCTGATGAGGACATAGACAGCATGCTTATTTCATGTAATTATTTAGTATATAATAGAGCTAGGCAAGCACCAATCCTTAGATCTGTCACCAGAAAACCATTTGAAATGCATCCAATTAACCATGTCAGAAATGCAAATTAAACTACTCTTTTTAAAAGGAAAAATTACATGATTTTCCAGCTTTCTTCCTCATAAAAATTTAAGTTGTGTAACCATACAGCTTGATGACTGGCTATGCCTCAGTTTCCAGAAGAGATGCATGCATTTTGGAGTAAGTCACAGGAAAACTCGGATTTAAGATCTATACTCAGTGAACCACAGGGATTTTCAGTTTTTCACTCTATGAAATTAAAGGAGCTGGCTATAATATTTAAACATTTGGTTTCTGACTGTCTAGAGAGCACTTCCTGTATGTAATTTTCTTCAATTGTAATTAGCATCATCCAGAAGTCCTCAAGTCAAAATCAGCCTCCTGAAACTGAAGGCTGGACAATTCTCATAAGAGACACTTAAGTTTTATGTCCAGAGAAGTAGGCTGATCACCATTAGTGTATGCTGGAGGTTATATGTCTAAAGGACATTCCTAATAACTGCAAAGGGTAAGGTAAGCTATCTTTCCCGATGTATTTTAGGTTTATTGGGATATTATTTGCTTTCTCATATTTCAAGCATTACTGAAACACCTAAAGGAGGACAGATAGGAAAACAACTTAATGAAAAATATCTGGAAAGAATACTCCAGTCCAGCTATGTTATTTTATCAAGCTGGCTATGTCATAACTGACAAAGGAAGAGAGACAAGAATGTCTTACTGCAAATTACTTGCCAATGACCAAAAGCAATCATTCTAACTCTTGGTGGACAGACATCTACTTTTTCTATGAAAACTTCTTAAGCACACATCCAGCAAGTGATCAAATGCATGTAACTTCTAAAACCAAATCTCAGAGGTGCTAGATCATTCCCTGGTATTTTTTATAATGTTAACTTTATGCTTTTTGAAAGTGACAAAACATAAACATGCATTTACAACTGCAGTGAGAACAGTATAAAAGGTTGTGTATTTTGTGTCAGAAAATGTAAACAGCTCTTAAGGACTACATAATATATACTAAATACAAGAAATTTGCATCCACAGTGAGGATGGATGAGGACTAACAGAAACTTCAGAAAAGGCCGTCAGGAGCTATATTAAAATGTAAGCTATTTCAATTCTTTTCTTGGAAGGAGAGCTGGTGAACTGGGAGAATAAGGAGGGGTGGGACTAGAGGAGTGAAAGTGAAAACAGTTTAACTATCTTCCAACAATAAGATAAGCAAACCAATTAAAAGGATTGTCATCCTGTAATTACAGAGTGCTCTGTATTACAGAGAGAGCTGAGCTTTGTTGCACAACAAACAGTCATGCTTGTAATTTAATACGAATAATGAGCCAGATGCATGAACAAGACTATTAAATCATTATCACAAGCAGCCATGTTTCTCACTGATTAATGACTCCATGTGTCACCAAGGAAAGGAATTCCATTTTTAAAGGTGGATTGTCATCATCAATGTTGCCAAAGCAACAGCTGTCTGCTTTTGACTTACCCTTGAATGTGGCGATCAAACCATTACATGAGGAAAAAAAACAGTGATTATTCTCTTGTGCAGAAAACTGAAGGCTACTAAAGACTAAGGGACTGGGGAAGTCAGGTTTGTTTCCTAAGATAAATGCACCTGTTCAAGAATCACATTCAAAGTCAGAACACATTCTCAATGTGAAAATTATCAGTCAGTTTCAAAACTGATGCTAATGATAAAATCTCAGTTTCATATGCTAGTAGCAGAACCAATAGAAAGACATGAATAAAAAAACAACAGATGTGAAAAGTACTTATTTTACAGTAAATAAAATCAACTTGCAGAGGACATAAATAAGAGAATAGGTGAATACTCTATATATGACCTTTATAGAGAGAATATTTTTACGTAGAGAATATGTACGTGCATATGATCAGGCAGATGAACACTCCATGTGACTCATTCAAAGTGTATCCTTGACCCTGTGTTAGGGTTTTTTATTGTTGTTCTTTCAGTTTTTGGGGTGGGTTGTTTTGTTGTTGTTCCTGTTGTGTAAGCTAGGTGTTGGGGTTTTTTTGTTTGATTGGTCTTGGATTTCTGTTAATTTATGCAGAAGATTTATATAGAATGTTCTACCAAAAGCAGTTACAATGGGGCTTCTTCCAACTTACAAGCTTCCCGGAGTTTTTCCTTGTCATAGTGTAGCCCCTCATATTCTTGTAAATTAATCCTGTTCACTCTGATCCGTAGGCGATCTGGGATGGAATGAGGACTGCAAGAAAAGAAAAAAGCTTCTTAGATTAAGTGTCCCATGAAGAGCAAAACAAAAACAGGATATGAAATGATTTTAATTGTCTGAAAGAAGTAAAAGAGCAAGGCTGTTCAAAACTGGGCCAACTCCTCACAGACCCATCACTGCATTATAAATTATGACTACCTACTGCACAACACCATAGACATTACACCTGAAATGACAAGCAACATCAAGAATCCCATATGCTGGCTGTGCAGTCTGGAATTGCAAAGGTTCTTCTGAGTTCTCTAATCTCTACAGAGCTACCACTCCCCTCTGCAGTTTGCCCTTTTGTACATTCTTAGGGCCCTACCACAGCTAGTAGACCTGCCAAGCTGTGGTTCAAGACACAAATGCTTTCTCGAGAAGTCTCTCCAGCCAGCCATTCTTCTGCCCATGAGAACATCCACCATCACTGCTGGAAGATCCTCATACAGCATCTTTGTTCTGGGAAGCAGGCAACAGAAATGTGGCTAAGAATCGGGATTTCCAAAGTAGTGAGTCCAATACACAGAACCCATGAAGACATTCAAAAGCAAGTAGCAGTACAGGAGCATAATTTCTACATATTTCAGCTAGATTAGGTTACCTCAACTGCCTATATAATTTTGAAAGATTCGGTAGATCCCTGTCTATAAATTTAGGTGCCCATATTTTGACAGAAAGTTGTCCTGAAAAGCTTTGCTTTGATATCATGCTGGCTTCCACCTTACCTTTTATTTAATTCTGTAAGTTTAGCTAAATGCTATGTAAATTACCCTGACCACATTTGCATTTTCCACTTTTAAAGATAGATAAATAACCTGTGTATTATGGTGCACATAGCAAATGTCTGCCCTATAGGAACTGGCCCCTGGGCCAGTTAAAAGTGATTCTTCATCCTGTGCTTCCAGCAGAAGACCATTTATCTTCTTTGTTTTAACCTAGTTAGTAACAGAATTTTGCAAGTGGCATTATTGCCTAATACACACAATGCCTTTTGAAAGATAAAATACTGTGCACTGTCAAAAATATACATGGTTGCTTCTTTCTTTCTTTTGATTTTGAAATATTTGACAGCATTTGCACTGCTAATGCAAGACAAGCCACATCTCACAAATGTAAACTTTTTTTTTTTTCCTCTTTAAATAAGCAAACAATTTTTGCTTTTGTCTAGAAAACACTGCAGACCTAACAAAACATATCTTCGTAGAGCCACTAGGATTGCAATTAGCAATTATTTCAGTGTTAGCTTATTGCATGTTTCCTCCCTGTTAGTATAAACAGTTCTGTCACATCTGGACACATAAAGATTGAAAGTCAAGTCCCAGTTGAAAAAAGCTCTATTGGCACAAGTACACTTTGCCTAAAAAGTAAGTCATGAGTAATGAATTGTAGGTGCTTCCAAAACTGGAGTGTAAGACAACATGCTAGAAGGAGCTGCACTGAAGAAATTCAAGTTCTGAACAGGAGTTTCTATATCAGTGATGAAAATGAATCTAACATATATGAAGAATAGCTTAGAAGAAATCATAAATGCTTAACAGAGGCAGAAAGACTGACACACTCAGAAGTATATAGGCTACCCAGTGGTTTTCTTGTGCTGAATGAGAGGGACTATTTTGTCAAAGATACCAGGAAACTGTACATATTTAAGATAAGCTTTTGCAGTTTGATGACAGACAGCTGGGATGGTAACTTCCTGCACAGTTTCAGAAGGCAGCTTTCTAACTGAGGTGCCATTATGTCACCCTACTTAACAGCACTTTCCACATGCAGGCTCTACAGCTGGCTCAGCAATCTGGAGAAGATGATTCCCTGCAAACAGAGGGGAAAGGTGCACAGATGGAACAAGAACATAATTGCACTGAGTCTGGCACTTTTTCCCCCCACTTTCTTTCTTCTCTTTTTAAAACAAGTTTAAATGTCACATTGCTGGCTTAGAAAAGAACATAATCTGAGGAACTATGCTCCCTTCCAAGTTCTATAAAATGAAAGTTCAGAAAATGAAAATCATAGGAGATTTTATTTTAAGCCAAGAAAAGATAAGAAAATGTTCGAGTCAGAAAACATAGAAATTTAATTGCATATTCTTTGTCTAAGGGGAAATCACAGAATGATTGAGGCTGGAAAAGACCTCTAAGATCATCGAGTCCAGCCTATGACCTGACACCACGACATCAGC
>JANHGN010015244.1:28406-40409 GCA_024605025.1 Megaceryle maxima | reverse complement strand
CATCCCCAGACCTGCTGGCCACACTATTCCTGATACAAGCCAGGATGCTGTTGGCCTTCCGTGCCACCTGGGCACGCTGCTGACTCATGTTCAGCCAGCTGTCAAGCAGCACTCCCAGGTCCCTCTCTGCCAGGCCGCTCTCCAGCCACTCATCCCCCAGTCTATAGCGATACATGGGGTCATTGTGACCAAAGCGCAGGACCCTGCACTTGGCCTTGTTGAATCTCATACCATTGGCCGCAGCCCATTGACCATGAAGGTAGCTCAGTAGCTCCCTCTGATCAGTTCAAACCTATCATTTTTGTTGTTAGGTGTCAGGCATTGACTATTTGTGAATTACCTGTACTACTTTGAAATCAGCTGGGAAGAAAAGTTATGGGGAGACAAGAGAATTCAGCTACTTATTTCTGTTGTAGCACTTAACCATGCTACAAAGACAGCCATCCTTACTATGTGCTGAATTAAGCTCAGTGTTAACTCAGCCCAAACAACTGTCCCTTCTACTCTGTGACCCTGTGCTGTGGTGCCCAGTGCTACTCTCTATACTGTGGGAAAACAGCTTAGGTACAGGAACTTTGCATCTTCCTGAGGTAAACTGTAATTTTAACTCCTAACAGAAGATCACTCATTTTTCTCCTTGATTTGTCCTTTTAGATCTTCCATAGCACATATCTGAGTGAGCTTGTCTTTCAACCACCCATTGCATCCCATGAGTCTGGCTCTCTCAGCAACCTTCTGGTGTCCTTTACCATTAAGAGATGAATTTGTTATGTATTTCTGTAGCTCTGAACTGTCTGTGCAGAATTTACTAAAGCTACAAGGTCTTTAATACTCCCCACTGACAATTTCATTTCCTCCCCTTCAACACGCTGACCTTTCTCATGTTCCTTAGTGCATGACAAGACAAGAGCGTGCCTGATACAGGCAACTGGAGACAATCTATGCCCTGCTGCAGAAAATGCTGGGGACAGGGCATACAACCCTTTCCCCAGCTTCAATGTCTCCTTATAAGCTTGTCTCAGTCATGCAGTTTTTTTTCAACTTCCAGATGTTGAGGGGAAACAACTCCAGCAAGCCTAGGATCATTAAAAAAAAAAAAAAAGAAAAAAGGCTAATGAATTCTTTTTTTGTCTGATCCAGAACAATCATCGTTGAATCAGAAGTGATTTTAAAAATACTGTTTCAAGTTTTCTGTTTGGTAATTATACATAATTATCACATTTGAATTTTCAGAAATTATAATTACTTCTACAGTACCTAGTTTAGATAAGAGAGGAAAGAGGAGGAAAAAAAAAAAAAAAGAGAGAAGGAGCAATGTCACCAAGTTCACACATGTGATCATTGACAGAGGCAAGAATTCAACAGGACTCTTCAGCCCATCATTCAATCCCTTATGTCCAAGGTCATCCTCTCCAAGACTACCTTCTTTAAGGTAAAAGTTAGCTTTTTTAATAACAGCACAGTGACTTTTTTTATTTTGCTCCTCCCCACCACCCTGAGTCCCACCAAGATTTTTTTACTTGTAGCTGAAAATGGAATGCCTGAAAATATTTTCATTATTATCTGAATAGATATTATTGCAATTAATACTAATAACTGTCTATACTATCTACGAAGATTTTTTTTTAAGATTATCATCCATACCCAAGACTTTTTAGTTCTCTGGGAAGATAATGTAAGAAAAATTAGAAGAACTATCATAGTGCTTTGCTTGTACCAACTCATTCAGCATAGAAATATTAGGAAAGCTGTGTAAAAGCAATTATAGTAGGGCTTTTTGCTTCTCAGTTTCTAAGCACTAGTTCAAGCGTGAACTTTCCTGGCAACCATGATCAATGAATTAGTGGCAGACTTATGTTCTACCACACAACTGGCCTCATTTCAAAACACATTATCAAAATGGATAATCTGATATCTCATGAAAGGGGAGAGGAAAGAAATATAGGGAAACAGAACAACTTGTCCAAGTGTATGTTTGGAGTCTTCATGGCAAGGTGAAGGGATGGTCCTGTTGACTTCATATTCAGTGCTCAAGAAGCCCTGCAAAAGGGAAGGAGGATGTTAAGCCTCATACCAACATCTGCCAATCCTTGGTTAATTGCCATCTGTCTCACTGCAGCCTCCCTGTGAGGGCAGGATAGTGTTTGGACACCAAGGGGAGAGAAAGAAAATACTGACTTCTGTAGCTATGCTGACTCACTACCTAATGCTACATAAGAAAGAAGAACATGCACCTTTATTTTACAATTGCTATTTCCTGACTTAAAGCCAGTGGCAACCTATTGCATCTGCAGCATCACCTTCTTGAGTCAAATTAGTTCTTTCACCTGAAAAGAAGTGAGCAAGCCCTTTTCATTTGCTCAGAACTGAAGGATGAAAAAGATCTAAAATCAATGGCAAATCTAAAATGTTTTTGTTGCTCCAGGATCCACAAACTCTCTCCAAAAGCACCTTTTAGCTAGAAAATATCTAAGAGGATACTTCCCATGCTTTTGTAAAAAGTGTATATTTTCAGTACATCAATGTACTGTACATCTCCAAAATTGCTTCTGTGGAAAAAGTCAGCACACCATCTTAAATGTAATGGATTACCCAAGGAGAAATAGTTCCTTTCCGGGTCAATTATGGGAGGGCAATCAACTGGCAAGTGTCAGAGTTTCCTGTTCTGTTCACTTCCTTTTTATAAAGACAGAGTACTACTACGTAAGAAAGCTGTGTGTGCTAAAACGTACAACTGGACAAAACCAGAATTTGGCCTTTTGTCCATCCATTGATTTAGACATCCTAAGTCTAGCTACCTTAGTCATAAAAAAATGTCACCCTGGAAACAACAGCCTTATGTAGAAAATAAACAATTACCAGAAATAAGAATGCTAAGAGGTCCTTTCTACAAGGTAGAGCTTTATGTACTTAGCTAAGTCCAGTCAGAGGTAATATATTCATAGCTCATACACATATCTGTATGTGTGTATATACACATATGTATTTATATATGCACACATTCACAAAACTCCATTTATTCAGTGAATGAAGTTAAATGGTTTTGTTCATGATTTATTTGCAAATACTCTTTACTCTGTCATAATACAGTTGTTGGCTGACATTATATTATGTCTCACTAAATTTTATTATCTATTCAATATAGCTTTGGCTCTAAAATTCACTATGTGAATATTCATTCCTTGTGCTACCAGACTGACAATTGACACAAGGGGATATTGTCCTCATCATCCAATTAATTTGTTCACTCACACAACTCACAAGCTCCATACAGAGCCCTATTTAATGCAGCTGAGCAAAACATTTCAACTATCAATACTTCTTTAGTCTCAGAGATACTGTATAATAATCAGTATTATTAAATTAATTGCACAATATATCTTGCTCAAGGTCAGCATATTCAGAAACCACAAATATTAAGTACATAAGCATGTCCATATAAAAACTAATAATGGGGTGATGAATGTCACTGAAAGCAAACATTAGTACAGTATTAATAGAAATGAATGTTTCTGAACACTGTATAAAACAAGTTGTTCAACTGTAAGGAGAAGAAAAGCTTTTCAGAGAGTGCAGCAGACAATTTCTAAATAAATTTGGGGAGATTGCTACACTGCAATTCAACCTAAAATATTTAAATTTCTTACACCTATTATTCTTCAAAATGGTGTATTACATAGTCAATGAAAAGTAATTTAAGGTACAGATGAATGAATTCCATTACCTCCTAAAGAATCTAATTAAGAACCTCATTTCCCCACGACACCACTCCACAGAATTACATCCTAAAGGTCATATGCCCCATGGGACCATAAATACAGATTCAGGTCAACTGAAACATTCTGTTCATTCATGTTGATTAGCTATAATGGTTTTACTTAAACACAAATCTAAATATCAATCTTCTCAAATCAGTAGCATAGACTGGCTAGTTTACCATACTGAATGTTATTGGAAGAACTTTTGATTAGCATAGACCAGAACTGCACATTTTAGGGCATTATTAAATAGCCCTATTAAATAAAATATATAATTTCACTAACAGAGGATTATTTTATTTCTTCTTTTAGCTGCAAAATGGCTGAACAGTACAAAGAAATTTCATTGCTTTCTATTAGACAAAAGGCATTTGACTTTTCCACAAGAACACAGAAGTTCCCCTAGTTATTAAGTAATTCCTACTGTAAGGAAAGGGGCATGCTTTCTGGAAATTCCTAACACTTGTAGACATTCATTAACATAAATAGTTAATTTTTTAATGCCTTTTTAAGCCTGTTCTTCAATGAGACAAAGATATCAGATTCTGATGTATAACCTGGTGTGACATGGAATCATGGTACACCAGGTTATACATCAGAATCTGAAACACTCTTTTTACAGGGAGAGGTCTAATAGTCAATATCATGCTAGATAAACAGTTTATAAGGTGAAGTAATTTTTAACATCACCCACCCTCCTCGCTTGCCAAAGAAAATTTATGCATTTGCTTGCCTTCTATGCCTAAACTATAGCATTTTGGGGATTCTATAAATGCCACCAGCACCCCTCCCCCCCCCCCAATGAAACCTGTTCTGGTTTGAGTGAGAACAGAACTAATTCTGTTCAGTGGTTTTACTTTTCAGCTCAGTTCTTCTAACTCACTGCAGTGTCTGAAGTCAGCAGCCTGTTTTCACAGGCAGTGGCAGCTTCTGGCAGTGACAACACCCCATGGTCAGAGTCAGTACCAAGGATTGGTGTGCAGACCAAGGCCACTGATGGATCTTGTGCACCACACTGGGGGTGCAGGAAAGTGAAAGGCTGCACCTGCAGGGAGGAGCGGACAGGACAGGTGACCCTAAAATGAGCAATGAGGGATTCCAGCCCACAGTTGTCATATTCAGTATAAAGCTGAGGGATCATGAGGGTCAAGCTCATGGCTCTTATTCTCTTCTTCAATGGCTGGCATCTGAGCAGCACTGTGTCCATTCTGCCTTCAGTCCTGATCTGTGTGTTCCTGAATCCCGTAGCAGAATCCAGCTCTTGAACACATCTCCCATCTGCTGCAGGGACCAGTCTGGGACTCTCCCAGTGCCTGGTCCGCAGCATCAGTGGTGACAGTGACATAATTACCATGAATGGGGGGGGTGACACACACGTGTGTTGGGTTCGATACTGGTTTTGTATATATTCCATTTTTGTTGTTGTTATTTTCGTTTTCATTGAAGCTGTTCCAGTTTCCTTTTCTAATCACTAGGTCTCTCTCCCTTATTCCCTTTCTCTTCCCCTTGGGGAGGGAGGGGTTTAACAGAGAGCATTTGTTATAGGTCTAAGGGGCTGCCCTGACTGTAAACCGTGACAAAAACTAAACCCATCTTTTCCTTTGACAGGAAAATATGAGAAAGGCTTATTAAAAAAAAAAAAAAAATCCCTTTCATTCCACAATTTATTCAAACCCACAGAAGCAAAGCCACGTGTATCTATTCAGAGACTACCAGCAGAACCTGATCTACTTCCATTCACCAAGAAAACAAACTCAGCTTTTGATGAAGCTGTGACTTCCCGCTCTCACCCCTATTAATCATCCAGCAACAGGATGTCTGCCAACTCACTTGGAGCACAGCTGGTTTTCCTAAGAAACATGCTCCTGCCTCCAGTCATCTAGGAAAGAAAACAGGCAGGAAGAGCTTGGGTCCTGCCCAAGCTTGGCACTCCTGCACAGCAACCTGATAACCCTTCTACCATGCCACCAGGTTGATTCAGCTGGGAAGACAGACTTTTTAAATTATATATGCCCTAATCCCTATATCAACTATTTGTGAGCCATATGAACCATTTTGTATGCTTTGTGTCTGTATAAAGAAAGGTAATAATAATAATAATAAACAGTCCAACAGAATCCAGCAATAAATGTCTGATAGATCTTCCATAATTCAGCCAATACCAGCTCACACACATACATATCTTAATATGATTCAGTAAAGAAAAAAACTCCCTTGCAAAAAAATAAACTTTAGGAACAACAACAACAAAAAAATCAGACTCCTCTGGGGTATGTTTGCAGTGACAGAATAATGAATTACCTCTCTCCTAGAGAAGAAATAAACATGCAAATTTCATTAAATGTTCCAGTGTTTGGTACCATTGGAAAAAGGAAAGCAGCAGTCAAAGGAGAAAAAGAAATTTACCATACTTTTGAGATCTCATTACAAGAGCTTGGAAATGATATATTAAAAATAAGCATGCTTTTGACAGCACTTATCTACTTAAGACATAAGAACTGCCATAACAGTGCAGAATCATCCAGACTCTTCTGATGGACAAATTTCATTGCTTCACAAAAGTCCACTGCTATTTTAAGGCAAATCTCTTGCTAAGCTTTCTACTCCTAAATATCAGGTAGAATCCTGGTCTTCTCTTCTTCCCCATACCAGCTATAGTTCTCACACTTTACACTTCCAAGCATGATAGATTCTCAGATAACAATGTTCCCACTAAACAGAAGGCCACATGCTAAACAGGAAAAGCTGGACAAAGATGAGACACGATCCCTATAATCATGACATGGAGAAAAAGAACATATATATGCTTTAACATATATATATATATATAAAAGCATTTTCATCCCTAACTATGCATTTGGAGAATACCTCTAACACTTTCTCCATTATCCCTTCTCTGCTACTGTTCTTCATTAGACTCTCCTCCTATAGACAACATCCATATTCAACCTCAGAAAGCTGATTCTATTTGGCATTTGGATCTCTAACAGCAAAAAATTGTGTCCTACTGCTCCTTTGCTATTCACACAGTTTTTATATGCATACTCTGCTGCAAACATTACTTTGTAAACTTTGTAAGAGAGTACTATTTACCAATAAAGTGATACTTGTATTTTCATTTATGCAGATTTTGTTGTAGAAAAAAAAAATAATCACAGCATATCCACAGTGCTTATTCCCCTTGTAAAAGGATGGTAGGAGCTATGGAAGTCAATTATGTTTTTTTAGAACTCCTTTGCATTAACCACACAACACGAATGTACTCTCACATGTGTGTCCTTCTTATCTCTGAACACTCAGATGGAAAATGCAAGTCTTTACTCTTAATTTAAAAGAGCCTCTATTAAAAATACAACACTTGTATTTACTTACGCACCATGTATAAACATTTGAAATGGATCACACTACAGTTCTACTGTCTCTGCAACAAAGACCATACGTGCCTCAGAATTTAGACTGACCCAAATTCCTACACATATCCTGCTGCAGAAAACCTGAAATTTATCTAAGACAGGTTGTATCCATCATCAGGTCCCAGCAGACTCTGACTTGCTGTTCGGTACTAACTGGAACCCAGGCTCTTTCTATATTGTTTAAAAATAAAAAAATAAAAAGAACACGTGAATCACAAAGCCATCATAATCCAAATCAAATTTCCCTAATACCTCATGGGTTCTTTTTGTAATTTGCCAGACACATTAATTGGCAGCCACAGTGCAGCAGCATGTTTAATCTATTTTTACAGATTTTAAGATAAAGAACATCCTTGACTTACAAATTAGTTTGGGACTCAGGAATATCTCACTCCCTACCTTATCCTGACATCTCACGTCAAATGGGACATTCAGATGAACTGTATCAAAACTTGGAGGTTATTTTCAATGGGATATCCCTCAACTGGGAGACAATACACATTCTCCCAGACCTTCAGCTTAATATTCTGTGTAAGCAATACACTTCTCTCAACCTCAACTTTTTTCTAGAGGCTTGTCTCACTGATTCAGTATCTAAGCAAGTTAGTTTTCTGCTTGTTTTCTGGGTTTTGTTTGTTTTTGATTAGGTTTTTTTGTTGTTGTTTGGTTTGGGGGTTTTGTTTGTTTTTTGTTTGGTTTGCTGTCTTTGGTAGGTTTTTTGTTTGTTTGCTTGTTTGGTTTTGAGGTTTTTAGTTGGTTTTTTTTTTTTTTATTACTCTCTGGTCCTCAACAGAGCACAGCAAATATAAGCCAGGGATAAGGCACACTGAATTGGAAATTGTTTGCACAATAGCAATGAGGAACTAGCAGCTTTCTCAAATATCACAGAATCACAGAATGACTGAGATAGGAAGAGACCTCTGGAGGTCATCTGGAGCCATCCCCTGCTCAAGCAGGACCATCTGAACCAGGCTGCCCAGGACCACATTCATGCAGCTTTTGAGTATCGATAAGGATGGAGATTTCACCACCTCTCGGCAACATGTGCCAGTGCTCAGTCACTCTTACAGTAAAAACATTTTTCCTGAAGTTCAAAGAGAACGTCCTGTGTTTCAGTTTATGCCCATTACCTCTTGCCCTGTCATTAAGCATCACTGAAAAGAGCTTGGCTCTGTCTATGCCGTTCTTTGACATACCTATAGACATTGATAAAATCCCACCCGAGCCTTCTCTTCTTCAGGCTAAACAGTCCCATCTCTCTCAGCTTTTCCTCAAACAAGAGATGCACCTTAGTCACCTTTATCACCCTTCACTGGAGTCTCTCCATTAGCTCCATGTCTCTCATACTGGAGAGCCCAGAAATGGATCCAATACTCCGGGTGTACCATTACCAGTGCTTAGTAGAAGGTAAGGATCACCTCTCTTGATGTGCTACAACACTCCTAATGCAGCCCAGCATACCATTAGCCTTCTTTGCCATAAGTGCACATTGCTGGCCCATGGTCAGCTGGGTCACCAGGACCCTGAGGTCCTTTTCTGCAAAGCTGAATTTTACTCTTAAAATTATTAAATCAGTTTTCCCAAATAACTCTTGGTTTCTTGAGCATTTATGTGCCATCTATTGCATGTGTTCAGTCGTCAGAACAGAGAAGCGTTGGTGATTTTTCTTTTAGCATACACCATTGACTTTCTTCTATGATAGAGTAAGAATCATTCTTGGAATCAAGTTTCTGCTCTTAATACTTGGATTTATAACTCTGAAATTTGTTATTTTTCAACATGCATTTCAATATTGTTTTTCATAGTCCTCACCTGTTTGAAAAGCTGTCCATCATAAGAGTGACAAATCAGGAAGATGAAAGGGATGCCAACACAAAGTAAACCGTCTTTTTTGACTGAATAGTAAAAAAAGCATTTCTGAAGACAAACTACACTGTCTGAGTTGGCATATTATATTAAGCTGAGTATTTTGTTTGGCTTTGGGGAAGGGAGAGAGGCTGGGGTGCTTATGGGGCAGCTTTGGGGGGGGGTAGTTTTGTTGTTGTCGGTTTGGTTTTGGGGTGTTTTTTGTAGTTGTTTGCTTGTTTTGTTGTTGTTTTAACTGGGGACACAGAGGTTTTTATAATATGGTATGCTTCCATAAATGGAAAGAATTGAAAGATACCAACATAAAATGACACAAGTGTTTTTAACCACCAATTCATTACATATTAAAAAAAGACATTAGGTTCTTTCTATATAGCAGCTAAATTATTCGAGTTAGTAGAGTGGAGTTGCTGACAATCAAGATATTGCCCAGGTGGAGAGGGGAGTCTCTCCATCTTCCATGCAGCTTCAGCCAATGTCAAACCAGTCCTCTCAGGGACTAGTTTCCTGGTTTGATCAGTGCTCTCAGGAGGTACAACTTATGGCTGAGTTTGTTCTCAGTATGCTTTTTATTAAAACCAAAGGAAAGCTCTCATCAGAACTGTTTCCAGGGATGATGCCTAGCTTTTAACTTCAGACCTGTCTGTGGCTATGGATTTGTCTGGTGAGATGGATTTTTGGCTGAACTTTGTCACCATGACCAGAGATGCCCTGCTCACCTTACTGGTGCACTGTGGAACTGTGCTTTTGCTGGCAAGGCCACTGCCCTGTGGATGCCATGCTGTCACCTGAGCTCCCACTTTCCACTTATCACTGGATTTTACAGCCCTGTCTTCTGGTTGAACGATACATAGGGTAACAGCAAAAAAAAAAAAACAAACCTATGGAACTTTGAAAGTAGAAAAAATTCAGATACTCACACAGTGAAGGAATCAGGGGGAGCTGAGACTCTCCTCAGGTCAGCAGACTGCACTTTATGGATACTATAGGCAGCAGGAAATGAGTGGCCAGGAGAAAGGCAGCACACAGTGTGGACAGACAAGGAAAAAGGCAGAAGAGAGAGAGAGAGAGAGAAAGAGTGGAAGAGAAGAAAGAAAAAGACATACAACATTTAAACAAAAACAAAAGGAATGTGTCACATAAAAGTTTAATGAAGAGACATGCAGAACTCCAAGTTCACACTAGGAAGCCAAGAGCAACAGAAGACATGCAAATGGAGAAAAATCACTGCTACATGGCACACATGGGCTTTCTAAACACACGAGTGAAGAGGACCAATGACAAGCTATGCACATGGCTATACGAGGAAGACGAGGAGCCCCAGGATTTGTTCCACAGGCACTGAAAAATTTCAAGGCAACAGACTTTGGAAGCAAGTCCCGAAATGCAAACAAACATCAAAGCCAAGATCTTAATGGATGGATTTGTCTTCAAAGGTTGGTCAGCTTTAGTTAACGTTTAAGAAAAAAAAAAAAAAAAACCCTTACTGGAGATTTTGTGTCCATAAGGACAAATTGCTGTCTCCATTCTTCTTTCACGTACCTTAGGGAAACGTGCATTTTATATGTTGTGACTCCCAAGACTGACTCTTAGTGTTTATACTGAAATGGTCCCTTTGTTTCTCTGAAGTGTATGGAATATGTTTAATCTATAATCTTTTCCCTCTTCTTTCTCTTCCATTATGCACGATACTCTTCCTCAACCCAAACTATAAGCCAGTGAAAGCAGAATACCATCTTTTGAGGTTTAGAAAGTGATCATTAACTGAAACTTACTGAGCAGCATACCAGACTGTAGTTTCTAATCAGAAAATGACTCCTGGAAAAAATCAAACCACAGCTTCTCTTCTTATTCCACATACATTTTGCATATAGCTCACAAGAACCACATTCTTGGCTTGATCACAGAAAAACAAGCTATATGTTGTCTCTTTCATGTTACCATGATTGATAATGGAGAATAGCAATGAGAACTTAGCAAGCAAGTCTTTTAAGAGAAGGAGAATAAGAACATAATTCACCCTTTTGCAGAAAAACCAAGTCTGCTGATCTGGCTATAGTAAAAATGTGCTTTTCCTGGTACAAACAGAAAAGATAGATGAGAAGAAAAGAAATGCACCTCTTTTGTTTTTTCCCACAACCATAACTGTTTCAATCCATAACCAAGAATGAACAGCATCACCTCATCCTTTATATTATTTACACCTAAAAAGTTACTTCTGGCTTGAAACACTTTATGGGATTGTTACTTATCTCCATTTAGAGAATTCATTGTAGGAGTAGGAAGAAATTATGCCTGCCTTTTACTTTTGGAGAGCTTCCATTACAAACACATTAGAAAACTAATTGGAAACAAATACACTGTAACTGTATTTACCAAATAATGATTTTGTTCCACTATTCTTCAGCTAAAAATTTAAAGTTATCCGAGAAGTTCAAACTAATCTTCACCTACTCCAGAGTGCTCGTGTAATCTGTATGCCACATGAAAACAGCTTAATTTTCCAAAGGGAAATTTTTTTCTTAAAAAAAAAAAAAAAGTTTGTTAAACAGTAAGAGGAGAGGTGACTAGCTGCATCAACTAGTCCATAAGTAATGTGGGGCAATTAATAAACTGACAAATTCGTTTGTAGGCAATACAGCAGTGAAAGATGAAATAGCAAAATAAAATATTAATTGCCAGTAATTTGCCCAGATATGACAAAATGCAGCACATTATATTTACTTGTTGCCTAATAGCATGGACAAAGCTTTTCATGCTGCTGCTGTCAAATGGGGAGGCTCCTTCAGTTCAAGTAGCCCCACAGAAACCACTACATTTTTCTTCCTTAATTTGATTCCATATCCAACCTTTGCTGCTTGGTTTGCGTTTTTTGGTGGTTTTGTTTGTTTTGGGGGAAATGTGGGAATAGTATTTGATTGCAAATTCATGTTATATTGCTGGTGACTTTGTTTGTAGAATTGGGA
>JANHGN010015244.1:0-28316 GCA_024605025.1 Megaceryle maxima | reverse complement strand
CGTACTTCAATGGTGACGGATGTGAATGGAGCTGGTGTCGGGCGAGGGGGTGTGGGTGTGGGAGAGAAGGAGGGGGGGGGGGCGAGGGGGGTGGGGGGGGGGGGGGGGGGGGGGGGGCGGGGGTAAACAGGTCAGAAAAGGTCAGATCCCTTTTTCTTGTATACAAAGTGTCCTCTCAGAGTGTCTACAGGTTTTGAAGGAGACCAGCTAAAGATGGGCTACTCTTGCAGTCAGAAGAGAACGGTGTTTCTAAAGCCCTCCCGCTCACAAGTGAGAAAAGCATGAAATCGCTGTTCTTCTCGCTCTGATACATTACATATGGACTCTTCAATTTTAAAATAGTACTATTCCCTGGAAACTCAAGTGTTTCCACAAGGAAAACAGCAACTCACTATGCCTTCTAAATCCCCTCTGCTTAATACATCTAGAACAAAGGAAAACAGGGTGGAAAAAAACAATTTCAGAAACACAGTGTAAGACTTATTCAAATGAAGTCTTTCTACTTATGACACTGGACTAGCTAGAATGTCAAAGAGCACTCCTACTGCTCTTCTTATCTAGCAATAATATCAAAGCTGACAATAATAGCAACTTCGCATTACTGTGATGTGAGATAATTTTTTAATCACTTTCCTGGCAAGGAGCTCAAGAACAGTTGTCTAACAATTAGGAATAGCTCCAGACCCACTTACTTATCTCGCACATCTAATATTCAGATGACGGTCATAAGAGAACAATCTATCATGTTCAATCAAATATAAGGCTTTCTGGAAGATTTCAGTGGAATAGGAAGATATGTTCCAGATATCAAGTTAGGAAATGTAGATAAACATATTTAATCAAAAATTTTCTCTGTTCTGAAATCAGCATCATATAGAATGAACTTCTTATAATACTAAAATGCTTCCTAGAGTTTAACCTTTAACATACAATTTATCACACCAGGAGATTCAACTCCACTCTCTCATTCCATTTTAACACTTGAGAGCAAAGTACATATGCACACAGATACAGATAGATATACACACACCATTTCTAATACATGAAGCTGAGACTAGAGTTCCTGACAGATCATTTGTGTTTTCTGAAAACACAGGTCGGCAGACCTCGGCCAAATCAAAGAACTCCAACAGCAACATAAGCTACTACAGCATATAAATCAAGCTAAACCACAAAAAATATCCTTTTGACAACCAGCATACACCATGAGTCTGTATTTCCCTACCATAGTTTGAATTCAGATCTCAAAATCCAAACTTAATCACGCTAAATATCAGATTGGAATATCAGGAATTTTCTTTCTACTTTTTCATTAGCCTCCCTCATCGTAGAAAAAGATGCCCCAGGATTGCTCTCTGCTCGATTCTAGCTTTTGAAAAGAATTGAGTTGCTGTGGTTGGATGAAATTGGGCATCACTGCCCACAGGCAAGCAGCTGCTATTCTTAATTGATCAAGAGAGGTAAGCACACTTTATGTATTCTCCAAGAAAACAGGAACTGCACATTACAGATATGGGCTTCTACTATAACTTAAAGCATTAGTCTCAGCAAGAGAACACAGAGTGCTAACTGGAACAGGATAGGAAGATGTTGAAAATAACCAGAGAGGCTTTGTTTACATGAACAGATTAACAACCAGTGGATGACATGAAAGTCTAAAGGGTGGGAGTCTGTTTTTTTTTTTAAGTTTTGAAGTGAAGCAGTATATTCTACTAGATGACACAGATGAAAGAGAAAGACCACCTTTAAGACACCTGAAAAGGTGTCCCTGAAACCTTGTCTGTTTTTTCCAGTCATATCAGTTAGTCAAATGAAAGATAGTACCTTACTTCATAAACCTTAGCTCACCATTACAGCTGCAAGACCAAAATCCCCCACCCACCTCCTGAAAAACATTACAACCTCAGTGCATGGATCTTGAATAAAATGTGGATCCTTGATAACTTTAGACCTTTAGCTCCGTATCTTTGTATGAGGAACAGATTTTTTTGCTTCACTTTGAAAATGCTTGACAATAAACAACAAAGGCACTTACTATGTCACTCATTTTATCAGCAATAAAGACCTATATAAGTAGTACAATACTCAGCTCTACAAAAACTTCTAAATTATTTTATTAGATGGCCATTTTCCTAGGTCAAAATTTGAACATTCAACATTTCTCTATTAAAAAAAAAATCACTGCAGTGCTTACAAAAAAGGTTTACTCATGAAAAGAGGTGTCAGTCCTTTCTGGTTTTTTCTTCATGTGTTCCTGGCTCCCAAATATCTCCGTTTTTTATATTCATCTTTATAACACTCATTTGGGTTTTTATGAATGCTTCCCTAACAAGGTGTAAACTTCCCTTTCTGGACCTTCAGGTCCCTCTCCATAAACAGTGCCAGGCAGCATGCTCTCACAACAGAGACTACAAGATGTCCTGAGTAAATCTTGATTGTGGCAATTTGTTACAGGGTCTTCAATGGACCTTAAAAAGCAGATCAATCAAGTCAAGAAAATGAATCAAAATAACTTCAAGGACAACTAGCATACATATGCAGAACTGTCAGAAGCCAAGAAGAACACTGCTGAGACTGCACAATCCTCTCTAAACAAAAAACCGAAAGATACACCACCTTTCTAAAAGCAAGACAGATAGTAACTCAGAAGATAAAAGAATAAAAGAAAATCAAGTAAGTAACCTTAAAATACAGTAGAAAGGGAGTTCAGAAGGTGTGAAATTTTTTAAATTTTTTTTTAAAATGTGCTGCAAGTCTGGTACATGCAAAATCCATGGCTGAATATGCTGCCCCAAACCGGCCTCCTGCCATTAGGACATGCACATATCTAACTCACTCATTCAGCAAAGGCATAGATGTTCTCCTCTTGCTCTTCTGCACCATGTTGGCTTGATTCCTTAAGGAGATCCGAATAAGTGAGGGAGCCAAACGACATGGTTCACCATCTACTTGCATGGGGATAGACTTGTACGTTAAAAGTGTCACCTCACGGCACTGATGCAACCTCTCTCCATGACCACCCACTTGGAGAGCAGCCTATAAAAAACAACAAAGAAATAAAACAACAACAAAAATAAACAAACAAAACAAAACAGGAAAGTGAAAGAAAAGATAGAACAGAGTTGAGGCAGTTAAATCCAAAATGCAGCTTTGCTGACACCATCCATTACACAGTGTTCTACGCATGAGGCATTCTAACAAAGCACAATGAATGTATTTTCAATCAAAAATTGCAAAGCATTAAGTAAAATCTCACAAAGGAAAGTGGTGGGCAACAAGCAGATATCTAACCATATGCATTGCACATCTCACCACTTTGTGTATGTCAAGCATATTACACACACGCAAATATATATACACACACATGCACAAATGAAAACCTGTTTTCATTCTTAAAGTTTTCAATTTATTTTGGTTGGTTTGTTTTTATACTAATAATAATGCTACTAATTAGATATTAAAACAACCACTGTAATCAGGTACATCTGATTTCCCCTTCCTGAAGAGAATACAGTCCTTAATGTGAATTAGATACATTTTAAAAAAATCCTTCTTATGAAAGCTTACACAGTAACTCAACCTTGAGACCAGACAGGCAGAAAAAAACAAGGAGAAGGAGCTTTTTAAAAGCATTTAAGAATCATGTTCAGGAATTTATTTCAAATAAATTAAACAAGGAAGGCAATGAGCAGATCCTTCAAATTCTAGGCATACATGTTTGCGCAGAAATATTTTTTTCATTAGTATGACTATCATGTGACTAAACTCTTATCTATCAACTGCAGGGAAAAAAATCTTATAATAATCCACTACTAACAAAGAACAGCCTCAACACTACTCAAGAACTTAATCCTGCTCTGTGCATTTAGTATTATGGATCAAGTGAGAATATGATCTTATACTTCTAAAAAACTTCTAAAGTACTTCCCTTCCTTGGTCTCACAGACCTTCTTGGGTATGACCAAGTACATTTGATAGATATACAGGGCAATTTAAGATTATATCAATACAGTCTGGGGATACAATGGCTCCTCAGCATCACAACAAACATAGATTTGTAGACCCTCAATTCTGAACTAGGCTTCCTTTGAAGAGAACGCACAGCTCAAAGAGTCCTACTTGTTAAATTCAGTCCCAACTAAAATTGTCGGTGGCTATGGAGATCACTTCTGATCTCAAAAGCTACCAACAATTTTGGCAAGTGACTAGAGTCACATTAGTGGCAAAACCAAATAAACTTGCAACTGAAACCTGCCAGTTGGTACATGCTAAATAGACTTTTGATAGCATTTTGAAAAACATAACCTAAAATCTTCAGGGCTGAAGTAACAAAGATTCATTCCACAAGATATACTAGGCTAACAAATTTTTTATTACTTGTAGGTTATTTCCCTAATCCACTAGATCCCATCAAAAAAGAAAAAAAGAGATGTCAAAAAAGAATCCTTAACCCAGACAGACTTCTAAAGAAATTACTGCTAATCAAGACCGCCTTTTACTTTTGCTTTGAAGATTAGATTTGTTTGAATTTGTTTTTGAGGAAACAAACACCATTACCATGGGTATTCACTGAAAGTGATATGCACCAAGGGCAGGTCACACAACAAATACGTGTGTGAGTTTAGTGAGAACAGGCTTATGTGTGTTAGCTTTCACCTCGTCCACACAAGACATAATGGTAACAAAGGCCTAACCATAGGACTGAACCATGTTATATAGAAACCTGTCATCAAGCCCAGATATGTGCCTTCTGCTGACCATGCTACATTAAGCTGTAGTGGCTTAGGTAGATTAATGCTAGCACAAGGATAACTATGAACTCTCTTGACTGCATTTAATCATCCTCTGAAGGGATTCTGTTTTTGACCACTGTGATAGTATGACACTAGGGTATTTATGGTGAGATTGCTGATGGTAACACAGCTTTAGTTCACTTTAGAGACAGCATTGACTGGAAGCACACTGACAAATTAAAAATCGTGGTTGGATTTTCTTTCCCTAGCAGAACAAAAGGAGATACAACATTTGTGCCAGAAATATTACTAGATTTTACCCAGTGCTTACAAAATTTCCACAACATTTTTAGTGGGCATATGGAAAATGTATGGGCATATAATTTTATTTAATATTCATATTTGTTTCCAGTTTAAAAAAAAAATGAACTTTTATGCCATAGATTGAAGTGTACAAAACCTAAAGGGAACAGCAGTAATTATTTGCCCATAGAATATTCCCACAGTAAAAGCATACCTGCAGGCTGTTCTGACTGTAATAATCTTACCTTTTAACTTGGGAGCACTGCACATGCATATTAGCCATATTTTGCAAAGAATACACTTCTACTGTTAAATAACACCACTTTATTAGAAAAGTACAATTTGTCTCCCTTATTTAACAACAGGGCATGTTTTGGCCGTAGCCAAATGTGGAATCATGGTGGTTCTTCAGTAATGATGGCAACTTTGCACTTCATAGTACTGCGCACAGAATTCACCGACTCTGGTAGCACCTGCAGCATACTCACCAGTGAGGCCATGGTGAACCCAATGACTTCAATGTAGCCATCATCATGACGTTGAGGCTCAAAGTCTCTGTGATCTCCGGGGTTTCCCCAGGGCATTGTGCCAGCACAATACCTACAGAAACAGGTTTGAAAAGCAAGCTTTGAGAAAGCAGTTTCTCCTGATTGGTCCTGACTAGTAGCCTGTTCTGCTGTCCTCCAGAAGTATCCGGATATCCATTCCAGGATTCAATTCAGGGACAATTAAAAGTTATTTTGACAAGGATTGGACAAAAAGGAAAACCTGTCTCTTGTTTCCAAGCTAGTACAACATCCCATCATGATCTTTAGCAGGTTCTTCTGTGAGAGGAAAATGGGGAAACACCAGGAAACAGATAAAAGAACAACAGCACTTTGTTCTCCCCACTTGTTCTGCTTTCTGCAGGTGAGCTGTTGAGACAGAAAGCTGCTTAGCCCCTCTGATAGGCAGGCATGGGGCTGCCAGAACAACTGCAGCCTTGGAACTCCATTTCCTCTCTCCCTACTGGCTCAGCAGCTCCAATAGCACAAGGAATGCCAAATTGCATAGCTTGAGGTGGCACGGAGAAATAAGCAAGAGCAGATGCAACTATGCCATCTATCTTTCCTGTTATTAAAGAATGGATGTAAAAGTGATCTAAGAGTGAAAGAAGGGGGAACTTTGAAGAGGTGACACCAAATAAAAGCTTGCAGTGCGGGCAGTGCAGGACTCAAAAGATCAAGTGCTTGAGAATGCATGTGGAGCAAAGTGATGGGTTGTCTAAAGAAGTGGTCTCAAAAATGGAGTGTATGCACCACAGGGACCATGCAAGAAAAATCCACAATTGTCAAAACAATGAGGGTGTGTGAATAAAATAGTTTGTGCATTTAATAAATACAAAAACAAACTTCAAAATATTGTTTGATTCATCTTTATCACATTAATTTCTGGTTTTGCATATGCTTTATAACGTATGTAAACATATTAGTACAATAGTAAATGTAGATAATACATAAATAAATTCACATATAAATTTACATATATTGGGGTGGTGTTCAAAATTTTTTTACCGATAGGGCTGCACACAAAAAAAGTTTAGAGACTATTGCTCTAGAGAGCAGGAGATAACTTTTAAGAATACAGCTATATTTCTATATGGGACACCTTATAACATGTCAAAAACCAGCACTTCTTTTAATGGTTCGGTGTTCCTTTACCAGAAAAATATTCATCCATTCCAACTTTCCCCTCCACCCTCTTTTTTCACACTCTGCTTCTAATTAAGTGAAAAAACAGGCATGTGTGACTTTACTATCTTGTTTGCAGGTTAGGTGCACAACTTCTGAAAGCATGTTTGTTCATAATTTCTACTAGCTCTGTATCTGGATATTCAATTTTTTAAAGAATGGTTTCGCTGCACCCTGGACTCTGATCCCATTCTGTATTGCTAATTAATGGTATTATAAGCACCTCACTCTCAACAAGGCAGCACAGTGGCAACATGCCTCCTGTACATTCCCACAATCTAGGACAAATTCTATAGGGTTTTTCTGTTTGTTTGGTTGGTTTTTTATTATTATTATTATTAAGAATTATTACTATTTTTCTTTTATAACACCAAGCATATGTCTTGAGCTTACCTGGGTATGTTTAAAAACACTATACACTGGAACTTCAGCTCCTGGATCTTTGGAGTCAGGTCTGTACCATCACACTACAAAGCCAAAGTGACAGAGCACAGAGAAATTGCTGAATGGAGCCACAGACTAGAGAAGTGTTGCTGCTTTGTAACAACTTTCCCAAGACTTTCCTTGGAATTTGTTGCAAATGTCATGCTCAAAACTGAAAAGTAACAGAGCCATTAAACTCTCACCTCACTCTCTCTCCATTCCCCCTTCCTCCCGCAACAGTATGACACAATTTCTCATACTTACCACAACTTTTACATGCTTGGATAAATCTCTTGAGCTTCTCTGTAGAAAGTCTGTAAAGGCTGCCTGCAACAGAAACGTGCAGTAATTGTCATCAGTGCTTTCTTTCTTGTCTTTTCTTATTTCTCATCCCACCACAAAGCTAATACCAAAATGCTATCCTTTTGTCAAACCTATTCTTTCTTGCTCTCAGGAGACTATGATTTACTTCTTTTTAAAATTATGCTACTTTTCCTTTTGAGAGGTTAACCAAAGAAGGCACCCAAGAATTTAAATGCAAACTCTTGCTCACGCTTGTTTCCGTATTTAACATGCATGGGTACAATGGGAGTCATCATAAAGAAAGACATCATATGTCATGCATTACCTTACCAGTGTTGTTCTTTTAACCCCCTTTTAGAGTAAAGTGTTGCCCTTGTACCTCATGAATGCAGAAGTGGGTAATTTTATTTGCATGTTCACACATGAAAATTAATCACTCCAAATAGCTAATCTCTGCCCTCCACTCCGCATGACCCTACATCCAAGACCATCCCTAAAAGCTACAAAGATATAGGCCAACACTTTGAGAATTTCTCTAGGAAAGTGACTATCAATGTGCTTCGCAAACCCTGAAAGAAGCAGACCAGTTTGTCCAGAAGTTTACAAGTCAGAAGCAGGGGGACCAAGGTGTGACCAGTATTATGTCCAAAGGAACAGCATTTCTCTCACCTGCTAAGCTCTGTAAAAGAACAGTGCTTCGGGCACTTTCCAACAGACACATGTGCGTGGCATTGCGAGAAAGAGCACATGTGCACTTTAAATTGCAACAGACAAAATGAACTGGCATGAGCTCCTGATGTGAGAAAGTGAGAGGGAAAGTACTTAAGAAGACATTTGAACAACTAAGTTAGCATCATTCTGTAAGACAAATCACAACTCACCCCTGCATAAAACATTTTATTTCTAAATCGGCTGTTGAATTTCTCTGGATTTGCCTCTGTGAAAGGATAAAAAGGAAAAATATGAACACCCTAATAAAACAAGTAGATTCCATTGTACCTTCACGTTCCCTGCTAGCACTGTAATGCTTTAAGCACACATCACTCAGTGAAAATAGACAGTCCCCCATCTGTCACTATCTGCTATCAGATTTCAGACATTGATATTGAATTCTTCCTCTTTCCTGTAGAATGAAAATAGATGGAAACATGAGCAAAGCGGTAACAAGAATACAAACAGTTAATTTAGCACCTCTCAGATTATTAATTTTATGATATCTCAATATCATTTGTGAGAATTCTGTTTCTACCGATGCAGAAGAGACCTTTAACAATTACTAGAATTCTTGAAACACTAACTCATGCTTTGAAGGAGTAAAGCATCACTAAATTACAAGATGAAACAGACATTTAAATTCTGAAGTATTGCAAAGAGGTACTGAGGAAAAGACATCACCACCCAAATACTCCTGCAGCAAAAAAAAATAAGTGGCTACTCTAAAACCTACTTAGAAAGCTGTTTCATTTTGCTTAGACTGCAAGCGATGGAGAATTTTCATAGTCCAGTAGTAATGAACATCTACTGGTTAATTATTCTCACTGTTAAAATAAATGTTTTTTCTTTCCTATCTTGAACTTTTCAGACTTCAGCTGCCAAGTGCTAAATCTTATTATACTTCTCTGTCAGGTTAAAGAGCCCTCAACTATCAGATATCTTCTCCTTGAGTAAATACTTATAGGCAGTGATTAAATCGCCTCTTAACCTTCTTTCCGATAAGCTAAATGGAGTTCCTTTAATCTCCCAGTGCAAGGCACATTTCCCAGAATAAAGGTCATTCTCATGCCTCCGTGGGAATTGCTTTCCTAGTCTGTGGCACCCAGAAGCAGCCCTTCTGACACTGTATTTGGTGGTAGTACCAACCACCTACCCTTGCTCAAGTGATTCTCTAGTGAGAGCATCCAACTGTCAAGTTAGTCCTTCTGGCTAAAGCATCACACTGGTGTGAACACTTCCAAATTACTCCTCCTCAAATGACCACTTAAAACAATGTTTCTAGCTCTCTTTGAAGTAACCACAGTTCACAGAATAAGGCTCCATTTTGTAAGAATGAGTTACAGTGCATTTCTTCTTTGATTGTTTGCCCAGCTACTGCATCGCCCATTTGTTGTGCCTGGAACACAGTCAGGGCAACATTTTCTTCAAACATTTAATTTAACTGGATAAGTAAATCTCATCTCACTGAGCTGGCAGCTCTTTAGAGAAAGTCTCAACACCCCATGCTAAGAAGCAGAAGGCTCCTGAAACCTCAGTGCCTGTGCTGCATCTTCCCTGATGCAGTTATCTCCCAAGACTTGGCGCTGCAGCCACCAGGGAGCTGGCCCTTACATGGATTTTATGACAAATACTTATCAGAACCAAAGCCTCAGTTCAGAACAGAAAAGGAGCCTTGCTGAGGTCAACAACTCAGCAGTCCTTCAACATACTGAACTGCTCCTACTTCTGACATAGGCAGAGAAGTGCAGGTAGTGTCCTTCCTCCCTTTCTGTGATGTGGAATAGAGCCCAAAAATGATTAGAGTGAAACTTTGATAGCAGAAGTAAATCACTGACTGCATATCCAAGGCTCACTCTATCCTCACCCTTCTGAAGCCATCAAGGGAGTGTAAAATGGAACATGTTAAGACTCTGTGTGTGTGTGTAGCAGGGGCTGTCTTGCAAATGAACAGTCCTGCAGAGTTGAGGGGTCAAACAGTACATCAACAGGGATAAACTGCATCTCCCCTGCTCCACCAGAATAAGGATAACAAGGGAGAAAACGGAAAAAAGTCTCTAACCAGATCACTTCCTGAAGAAGCAGAGCTGAATACATTAGTCTTGAAGCCAGCCCACAAGGCTCAATCTCATTAGTCACAAGAAAAGTGTAAAGGTTGCCACTGAAAAAGCCACATTCATGTACACATTCCCATGAGACATCGCAATCACTGCTTATTCTAAATAAACAATTGATCAATCTTTATTGCATAAAGCGCCCTGATAGGCTGAGAGTTCAGGTCAATTTTGTTTCATTTTGGTTTGGCAGCGGGGACATGGAGTTTGTTTGGTTTAATACTACATGTGATTACAATAGCTCCACATAAGCATGCAACCACTTATCTTAATGGACCAAGTGCTACAGCCAAGTTTTCCTAGAGTTTCTCTGGTTTGCCATCAATCCTAAATAAGATCGGAATCTGTTTTGCGCTTCTTAATTCATAGAATCATAGAATACTTTGGGTTGAAAGGGACCTCTAAGAGTCATCTAGTCCAATGCCCCTGCAGTGAGCTGATCTTTAACAAGACCAGGTTGCTCTGAGCCCAGTTCAACCTGACCTTGAATGTTTCAAGGGATAGGGCATCCACCACCTCTCTGGGCAACCTGCGCCAGTGTTTTACCATTCGCATCATAAAAAATTCCTTCCTTATAAGTAATCTAAATCTATTCTCTTTTAGTATAAAAGAATTACCCTTATCGTGTCACAACAGGCCCTACTAAAAAGTCTGCCCCCATCTTTGTAAGAGCAGAGACTTGTGCTATGAAAAGTTCTCCTGGCCACACGTACCTACTCACAGACACACTCGTCTTCTTCACAGCTTCGTCTGCCAAGTATTTTTTCATTCATGTAAATTTTTAAAACACTGGCATCTCTGGAATAACATTCATTCTTTATAGGGGACCATAACTTCATTATTAAGTAATGCCTCCATTAAGTGAGAAAGTAGCCATGCATTTCATCTATACAGTATATTCACAGTCATATTAGTAATGCATAATGATATGCATTCATTAAAAAAAAATGCATACAGCTGTCATCATTTCATTCCTGTGCCCTTTTGTGGCCCCTCATTATTATTCCTAAAGCTTGAAGCAATCTTAAACATTATAAAATATGCATTAGCTCATTCCATCATGTATCCTGCTCCTTATTTAGCATGGCATTAAAGTGCTATCTTTTCATCTTGAAATGACACTGTGATAGTATGAAAGTGAAGAAAAGGGAGACTGAGATTCAGAAAAAATACCTGCATATGAAGCTGAAATGGCCAAAAGCTGAACACAGACAATTGAACAAGGTTTGTTTACACAAGCATGCCTGCCTAAACCATATAAATAGAGCAGTTCACGTCAGTCCAAAGTCCACCTGTTAAGCCACATATGGATCTGTATGAGGTGGTATAACTGCCATTGGCAAGGGAACAAAGACGACACTACAACAGCTCAAACTTGTGACAGTTTTGTGGACATTAAAACCTTTCACTTGCACAGAGACACTCTGGGTCTGTATTAAGTCCAAGGATACTATGGCTATATTCATCCATAGGTAACAGCTGTTCAGTTTTGGAACACTATTATCCTTCTGATACCCTGCTGCTGCCACAGTTGTGCAGCTTTTCTTCTCCCTCCACCTCCACACTTGGACCTGACTTGTATATGTTTTTCTTTCTGCTTTATTTTGACACTTCTGCATCAGCATAAACTTCCTCTATATCTGTACTTTGTATCTCCTTCAGATGATCAAAAACTTTGAAAAAACTCCACTTTTAGCCCTTTTCCTCCAGTGAATGCCATTTTCCCCTTGTACTTTTTCATTTTTAAATCATTAAGTCCCTTGGACACTCATAATACAACCAGTTCCTTGAGGATACTTGTATGTATCTTGGGTTTTTTTGTTACAGCTTTCCTTCTGAATGATAAGAAAAGGATGTTAAATACAACTCCATTTGCAATTAATAAAATAATTGCCCATTCCTAAGACAAAGGAAATAAAGTGTTCCTATTACCTCTAGATTCATGGAACTCCAGTGTAACATGTGCATCAAACCCAAGGCTGAAGTAATTATTGAAGACATTGAGAGGAAGCTGTAATTGGATAATTAAGAGACATGTAAAAATAACATGAATTAAACATTCCATGATACAGCAGGAATTAACTACTTTAAACCTCGCATGTCATGAAAACCTATGAAGAAAGTGGAAACGCATGCAGAAGGTTGCTTTGAAGAATAGTAATAGCTTGTGGAAGATGATCAGATACAAAAGCCCAAAGAACACAAACATACATCTACAGTACTTTATGATCATATATGTATCTTTGTAATCAAATCAAAGGGTTCCTCTGTTGTCATGGAGATTTCCGATAATGCTGTTCCACTTAACATGTCAATAAAAAGGTTTTTCTAATTGCCAGCACTTCAAGCTGGCAAATTAAACTCAGGCTGTGTTCTTCCTGCTTCATATATAACCAGGAGCAATGCAAGTCCCAGTCAAGAAACCCTAATTCTATTGAGGATGCATAGACATCTGGCCTCTTATCATTACACGTGCCCAGCAAGGCTGTAGAGAGAGAACAGTAGCATCTCATAGATAAAGTGTAAATTATAACTGAGAAGAGGAAAATGGTTCACAAAAATCACTTTTTTATTATTGTAACACTTTCAACATCTCCAGTCCAAATGATGTATCATAAAGTGATCCCCTCACATGAAAATTTTCCCATTCTTCAACTATCAATATACACTAATGGAGATTATATGGAGACCCCCACACAAATAAGTTAAATACAAAAATACACTACACCTTGTTGTAAGGTAGGAAACAGTTGGTATCCATTAGCAAAATCCTAAGGAATTAAATTTTACATCCTGTTTTTAGCTTTGTCTAATTTAGGAATGGATGGTAGTCACAGCGTTGCTTCTCCTGCCACCCCAGGTTAACTAGAGAAAAACAACAATGTCCTTTCAGATAAAATGCTAGGGATTATTTCCAGGATTTAGCTCTTGGTGTAAATCTTCAATGCCTGGGAGATACAAACAAAAAATAAATGGCTGGTATGCACTACATTTTGCACACCTCTGGAAGTACTGACACTTGAAAAAAGCAGAAGGAAGAGATGCAGAAAAATAAAACATTTTAGAGCTTCCCCACCCATACAGCTTACGGTGTAACCCAGTGATGCTCTTAAGCATCCTTATAGTCTCCCTGGGAAAAAGAAGGCTCTAACCTTACGTGCCCCATCCTCCAGCTCATCCTGTGGCAAATCAGGGTTGCGCTCAACCTGAAGATTCCAGCGGTCCAGCTGGACAATGGTCCCATCTTCTACATGACACAGGATCTTGGACACTGGCTCATCTGTGTAACCCTGACAGCAGAGTGTCACCAGAGTATCAGCCATAGATTGGGAAAGCAAAGCAAGTAACTCACCAATTACCTGGCAGGCCCTCCTCCCACTGGTCTAAAATGCCGGATCAGATGTTTAACATCTCAAAATATTGCTAAATTTTGACATATCTAGCATCTTAACAAGCTATTGCTAACGTACTCGAGTCTTGGGCAGGCAAAGTAAAGCCATAAGGAGAGGACCCCAAAGTATATTTACCTTGTCTGAAGTAAATCCAGTGATGTAGTCAAAGACACATACAGAGAAATAAATTTTAAACTACGCTTAAAATAGAAGCCTGCATACCCTCCTTATTATTTGTCCTGAAATGCCAGACAGATATATCTATGTACACTTACTACAACAACAACATTGTTAATAATTCAAGATCCCAGACTGGAAATTGAACCAAACCATTCTACCCAGCTGAAGCAGACCTTGGACACAGCCCTGCCTGCTATTTTAGCCTAAATTAACTTCCACCCTACACAACTGTTAAGTCAGAGCAGCAAGTCAAGAGGCCATATATAAGGGTACCCCAGTCAGTGCTTACCCCACCCCAGTTGAGGGTGCGGGCAAGGTCATTCCCAGTGCCAAGTGGAAGGACAGCCACAGGAGGCGGGGGGCTGAGTTGCAGCTCATCGAGGATGGAGAGGATCCAGCCCACCTATAAAATGGGAAATGCAAACAATTGTTAGAAAGATTATAAGGGATGGAATAAAGGGGAAAGACATATTTTGATGATATCGCCTTTACAGGGACCACCAAGTAAAACAAAAAGGAGAAGAAAAAGTGAGGATATCTGAAATGTAACTCTGTAACTGCCCCATCTGAGAATTTGCTTTTCAGAGAACCAGTACAGCAGTTTTCATGAAGGTCCTGTGCAAGCAGAAGCAATGGGATGTAAGCACTGGCTATATTTAACAGCACACAGAGATACTGAGAAAAGGAAGCACGTAAGTTGCTGTTCTTTAAGCAGGATATAAAACCACATAAAATTACACCTGGTATTATAAAGCTGTTGTTCTGGAAAATACTGTATGTAAAAATGAGAGAAAAATAATATGGACAATTCAAGATATATTTTTTTTAATTGTTGTCATGCTAAAGGAAGGTAAAACTTTGACAACTGTTATGAAAGAAGATGCAAGAGACACATTAAAGAGCATGGCATCTCAGAGCATGTCCTGGTTCAAATGAAGTCAAGGATGGACTTGCCCACAGGTCTTCCATCCCCAGACAAGAGACCTTAGTGCTGAATTATTTCACTCGGTGCAAAGCATAATATATATAATATATAAATACATTCTAGTCATGGGTATATACACTCATATATAAAAGACTAAAAGACTAGAATAAAAGAAACTCTAATGCTCAGGGTTGAAGACTTTGGGTTGAAATAATGAATCTGGATGGTTTGTATGTAAGCTAATAGTTATTTTAGAGAGCTATTTCTCTCTCCTCTCCCTATTTGAGATGACAAAAAGCTTTCCCATAGAAATCTAGCCAAAGGAACAAATTGCTCTAAAATATTCTGTTTTCATTAAATGATAATTTCCAAAAGAGGAAAGAATTTTTGCTGAAGATGTTATTAAAATTTTTATGACTGAAATTCATTCTACAAAAAATATGCCTATTTTTAAACTATTTCTCACAATTTGTGGGAGAATTTGTGCTGCATTTTTAAATAAAGCATTAAGAAAAAATAAGAATATAAAATTTGAATTTTTTTTTTTTTTTAACCGCTATGCCAGTGTTCAAAGATGCATTTTCCACTGGAAATATGAGCTTTCAAATAAAGCAGAAAACAGAAATCCTGACTGCAGCTGGACAGGATTTTTTCCTCCCCCAGTTAGTATTACTCTGATTACAAATAGATTCTTAACCCAACTAGCAAGAGCCTGGAGCTTCATGAAAGGCACACAACATAACATGGGCATTAGGAAGAACAACTGGAATTTGAAGGATTGCAGAGGGAGTGGCCTCATAAATATAGCAACCACCATGCCATTTGGTATTCTAGGGTATGTCTTTCTCCAAGTCTCTTGACAGTTAAATAAATTCTGCGTAAAAAGCATTTATCGGAGTTATTTATCATAACCAACTGTCCAATTATTAAAGCATTCATCTGGGATGTGATCCCATATTAGAACTCATTGTCTGACAACAGTTATCTGTATTACATCTCTCATGAAGTTGGATGCCACCAAAGGTACTTAAGTCATAGGCACCATGGTAGGACTAAGTAGAGTCCTTAAGGGATTTTCAGAGGTAAGTAATCCTCTACCTTTCAAAATATCTATCCTTCAGTATTGATTACAGGAGACAGAATAAAGAGTCCTGATAACTTCACTGGGGCTAGGACTTCTTTAACATCCTTTGTCACTAGCCTTTTGTCATTGATATCACTGACTTAATTTGTACATCTGTACCTCAGCCACCCACTGGTACAGGTAACATTACAATACCTACCACTTTGTTTAATGCTTTTAACTGATAAACAGAAACTTCAACTTACTAATTTGTAAGTACAACATTGCTATTTAACTTGAGGCCCTTTCTAAACCTTCTACAGTAGTTTTCCAATCAAGGATGACCCAGACTACTGTTTCCCTGTAAACAGAAAACTCCTGACTGCTTTGAAGGCAAAGCTTTCCATTCATGCCCTGGAAAGGAACAGCAAACAGGGATGATGGAAAAGTTACATTAAGTTCTGATTCACCTCAGTACTGGAAGGTAACATCTGGTCTCACTGAATATTCACAAAGTCCATTTGAGCCAGATTTTTCATTTCTAGATGTAATGGCTTTGGGAATAACTAGATATTAATTTGCTTCAAACTGAGCAGCAGCAAAGGTAACAGCAAAGTGTGGCTGATACTAATGAGAAGGTGCTGCCACCTGCTGCTTGCACTGCTCAGCAAAGGGAAAACAAAGGATGGTCAGACTCCATGTAGCTGTGTTCATTTATTTTAATATTTTCAGGAGAAGGTGCTTCTTCTTCTTGATTAAAATACTGGCTTCCTTAAATGGAAGAAAAAGACTTTCACAAAGGGACTGAAACACTTCTTTGCAGTTTATGCCTTATGCTAAAGCAACACCTTACATGTTTCTCAAGGAAAGTTCACAATTCAGTAACAGTAATATCTTTTTTTTTTTTTTCTCCAGATACCAGCAAGACAGTAGTCTAGTCATGGGGTTTTTTCTTCACTCTTGCAGGAAAAGCACTGATATTAGTAACTCTTACAGCTAGGGTTTTAAAAGAGTCTTCAGAAGCTGAACAGAAAGTTCTCACAGAAGTTCAGGCAGAAATGGGTTAAAGATGAGAGTTCAACCTGCTACAAAAAAAACCCCAACCAAACAAAAAACCCAATTGCCCCAAACATCTACATGCACCTATCCTGGCCAGCCATTAGACTTTGCAAGCATTTGCATGTAATGCATTTTCCTTCCCATACTTACTGTTATCACTATTATCAAATGCATATTTGGGGAACTGAGCTTCACAGAGATTAAAGGTCAGCTTTTCAACTGAATTTAAGCACTCAGTGGCACAGACTAAGATTTATAATATTCCTAAGTACTGGAAAAATTAATGTAGTTATAATACCTCCATTATCAGTCATGGCTTCCAGACCCTGAACTGCAGAGCCTGTTGCCAACTGAAGATGCTTAAGTCCTCTAAAGATCTTACCCCACTTGCTTATCTAAGAGTACTTGGAAATTCAGTAGGAAGAAAACTACAGAATCTGAATCTATCAGATCCCAGGCTGCCAGTATGATCAATTTAATGTCCTTCCTCACAGATGCTTCGTAAAGAAAGTGAGGAAAATAACTCTCTTCAGGCACAGAAGAGACCCTATCTGACAGTACTCAGACATCATGGAGCCAATGGCAGGAAGGAGCAGAAATTAAGATTTAATATCATTCAGACACTGACTTAACCTGCTAGACCCTCAGATTTGTGTAAACAGTGAGCAGAGGCCAAAGAAGTTAGTCTTTCTTTTTTTAAGCTGGACCAAATTTTTATGCATAAAGCATATAGGATCTTGGACATATAGGATATGGCCTCATCACTCACTACACATGCCAGGTGACAGAAAATTTTTGTTAAAGTAGATTTCACAAGCAGAAGGTACAGAGAAGGCTCTGCAGGCATCATGAGGTGGGAAAACCAAGACTGTGAGGAATTTAATCACTCGGCCAATGACAATGAGTCTACCAGGCACCAGCCACCTACCGTCCCGTCCCCACCACAGGCCAGGATCCGCAGGTTTGGCACTTTTCTGTACAGCTCCAGCCTGGCCAGAGGACAGAAAAGGGAAAAAGTCAGAACAATAATGCAGGCACTTTTTATGCATTTTTCCAAGTGACAGTTTAACCTCCTCTTACTGCATGTTTGAATATTCTTTACTAAGAATATGGGTGGAAGTAGGAAAAAAAAAAAAAAAAAATTAATTTCTCAGTGTTGCCAAAAGCCTTCACAGTGAGAAGGCATCAGCCCTGGCAGCTGCAGGTGGCATCAGCCCCAACCCAGCCTGAGTCCTGTGGCTCATCTCACACACAGACACTGCTTCACACACACACAGGGCACTGCTAAGGATATGCAGTGGGCTCTATCTCCATGCTTAGGCAGCTAAGTGTGTGTATATATATATTTTTCAAAGTATATACTGAAAAGTATTTGATCATGCTAAATCTGAAAGGATAGATTCTCATATTCGCTCTGGAGATAACAAAATCTTTCCTTTTTCTTTTATCCTAAAGCATACAATTATAAACATTGATGTTTTTAAATAAAACAGAGCTCTTCATCAGGAGTTGCTGAGCCATCATTTCTGAGGTATATAGAAATGACAGCTTCTTCAACAGTAACTACTTTTTTAATACCACAGAAGGCAAGAACATCTAAGAGTTCTTTTGCTGAATATCTGATCTAAAATACCAACAGGAGGGCCATAAAAGTACCTGTTGAAGACCTGCTCCTTCAGTTGCATGAGAGGCATAATCAAGTATCTCCTAATGGAGGGAGCACAGTTACATGTAGAGAGCTGAGTGACCAGAGGACCTAATCCTCCTTTAACTTCATTACACAGCTCTGAAAACTGTATATGTACCTTAAAGCTTCCCTACATCATGAAAGGACCAGAAGTGGAGGAGTTTCTGCAGGAATAAAAGCTTGTGTGCCTTGAATAGCAAATACTTGGACAGTTCTTATACAGGTAAATATTTGCTTTTACATTATTACTATCTTTTTGTGCTGCCTAGCACGTGAAAGTAGCGCTGAACAGATGGTAAATTAAAGCACTTATCCTTATCTCAAATACCATAGAAGGATGGTCTCTTAACCCTTAGCAGTGAGAATCAGTCCTTTAAAGACAGGCCCTCCCCACCTTGGAAGAAACTCACCACTTCAACTATTGCCCAGATAAGCTAAATTAGTTTTTCAGCAAGCAGAGACAGCTGCGTGCTGCTGTCACATATGGAAATCTGGAGGCAGCCTCACTCCACTGTAATGCTCAGCCATTAGGGAATGGTCAGGCACTGGGATTAGCAGCGAGTCTTAGAGCCATCTGGAACTGGCTCTGTCTGACATGGTGGCAGCTCCTGACCTCTTCTCTCAGAAGCCACCACTGTGGCCCTCCTCCTCCACTACTAATACCTGGATACATAAGCCTCATGCAGTCTACTAATCTTATCCAAGCTAGATCTTTGTCTGCATTCCTCATCAGAAAAGAATTATGGTCCGCAGTTCTGACGGCTTGAGAACTTACGCATCTCTTGGCCCTTCCTGAGAGAGATCAAAGACCTGGCGTGGATTCAAGTACCACATAAACATTTGGAGAACCTTGGTGCCCTGGGAAGACAGAAAAATAAAAGCAAGTAAATATTAATAAATAAATATTGTTAACAATTTAATGACAATTAAAAATACAAGTGTTCATTATTCACTACATTTGGACTGCTTTTCTTTCTTTTGTGCTTTAAAAAGCAAACAAAGATAGACTAAACAACACAGATCACTAATGGTTCATAAGAACAGGCATTTGGGGTCAGACCAAATGTTCAGCTCCCACAGCAACCCAATCCCCTGCTTCTTGCCACCTGCAATGGGAAACCTCTGTTATCCCACACCATCCACAACAGCAAGAAGTTGAACAAGCTCATGGGTAAAGTTGCCATCATGTTGAACAAAGTCTTACCCAACATCCAAACAATGACAAAGCTTTGACCTCCACCATCAACACTCATAACTGTGGCCCTCTACCATCTGATGAAGCAAGAGTAAAGGACTCTAAGGGCTACAGCTGCCCCAATGCCAGTGTGGCCAGGCCACCACCTAAAAATATAATTTCTTCTTTTTCAAACCCTTGTGTTCATATTTCAGACACTCAACTTCCTTCCTTCATGTTCTGCCTGGGCACAAAGTGTCAGGATGTATTACTAGCAGAAGAGTGCTAAGAAACTTATGGGGCAAGCTTATACTCCAAAGTAACTCAAGAATGCCTTTGACCTGGACCTGCTGCCGAGTTGGGTGGAGAGGAACCTCATGAAGTTCAACATGACCAAGTGTAGGGTCCTGCACCTAGGGAGGAATAACTCCATGCACCAGTACAGGTTAGTGGTTGACCTGCTAGGAAGCAGCTCTATTTCCTGCTGTGTAAGTGTCATTAGCAGTGATTAAGGAAACTGAGAAATGAAGTTTAGATAACCTTCTAGATCTCCAAAGTTTGAATGACCTTTTATTTATTATTTTTAAGAGGTGAGTAGAGCCTTTTTTTTATAGCCAATATGCACTGAAATTGATAAAGCTGGATTTCTGCAAAATATATTTCAACATCAGCACTATTAATAAAGAGTTACAGCTCAAAGCCTGATTAGTGCATGCACCTCTACTGCAAAGATTTAGAGAATAGGCTTATTTGACACACTATGAGCACCTGATGACTTGAATGATCTACTCAGAATGCATGAGATGAAGTACAGATGCAGTCATGAGTTCATCTTTACATTATAAACAGGTTTGTCAACAGAAATACAAAAAAAACACAAAGGACACACACTCCTCTTCTAAGGATTGCAGTTCAGACATAGAGTTCTTCCTACCTGATTGACCAAGAACTAGTCTTATTTGCATAAACTGTTGTTAAATTAAAATTCTGCGACCTGGATCCAGATTATGTTCTTACCTGATTCCCTCCACTTTTTGGATTGACAAAAACCAGCAGTGGTTTCATGAGTGGAGAGGAGATAGGCTTTATCACAAATGGCCGACCTTTGTTATCCTGAGAAACAGAAGCAAGAAAACAGTTTAGTACAAGCTATGTATGTTTCCCTGGCATAAGACATGCAGGAGACCCAACCCAGCTCTGACAAAACTACCTCAGGTACTGGATGTAGTATATCCATCCTAATGTGGTGCTCAGCTGGGACTAATTTACCCAGCTGAGAAAATTGAGTAAGAAAATAAGGGGGGGGTTGGGGGGGTGGAGGATAAATTCAGGCCAGCACAAAACTATTTTAAAATTTTACTCAATGTTATTTCCCAAAAAACCCAATTATTCACACAGAGCTAATAATGTGTCAGACAAAGTGCTATTTCTAATACAAACAATTTTCCAATGGAAAATAAAATGAGATAAGCTAGCTATTTCATTCATTCCATCTAACAGACAAGTTGTATCAGCACTCATTTGCAGATCATCTGCTCTTGATTTCTTGGCCTTGCCACTATGCCACATTTGAACAAATGCCACAAGTCAAACATGGCATGTCAATGAGAAGACTATTTGTCTTCTACTCCCTGCCCCTGTGGGACACCAGAAAGTCCAGTACTGAGACCACTCTCCTGGGCTGCAGCAGAGACAGATGCAAATTTGTGGTCTGCAGTTCTCCCACCACCAAGTGAGGACCTTAATCAGAGATCCCTGGCTATGCAGAGGTGAGTCTTTCTCCACCTCTCCCATGAAGCTGTTTTTCATCTATATAGCTAATCTACTAGGCAGATCTGGAAACAAGATCTACAAGCTATATGGTAAAACAAATCATCAGATGATTCATCTGTTTTCTCTTTCTCTGTGGCCCAATCTCTGTTTTCATGTGAGCAGAGTATTTCCAGTATAAGATCTCCTGAAGGAGTCATGCTCAAATTGGACCAGACCATGCATCAGTACATTCACCACAGGTTGTACAACCCCAGCTTCACACCCCTGCTCTGCCTAGTGGAAACCGAGGGTCTGATCTGAGTTTCTGACATCCCAAGGGACTGCTGTTTCATTAGGCTGCTAGTCCTTCTGGAGTCTGGTATGTTGATTCTTGAAAAAAACCAACTCAGCAAAAAGCCACTTTTCATACAAGTTTTATCAAAACTGATCTCTCCTCACAACAAATTCAATAGCACGGAATTTTCCAGTGGAAAAAAAAAAAATGTATTAAACACTGCTGTAAAGAAATTAAACTTTAAAATCTGCATTTAGACATTTCAACAAAAGGAGCCTGATTTCCAAAGCTCTTGAATACCCACTTCATTGCCTCTTTTGCTGGCTTTTCTTTTAAAAGACGTTCTCTTCTTTCGTCGTGTTGAAGTCTTTAATGAGTTCTACATCAAAAGAAAAAAGAATACATGAAAAGCAAAACAAAATTTAGAAGACAGGCCCAGACAGAGCCCCTTTACGAAGCTCTTCCATGCATGTCCACTTGGAGAATGATAAGAGTATCTGGCACATGCTCAAGATTTAAATTACATGCGCTGCATGCTTTACACTTCCACACCACCGTTTATGGAGAAAGCCACACACGGAGACCAGACTGGTGCTTTGGAACTGGAAACTTTCCCACGCTGTGAGGGGGGAAAAAGATCAGATGCTCCCATAGACTCACATAACACCACATGTTGTACCTGCCAACCCTCCCAATAGGGGTAGGAGACGCCCGTTTCCCCTTCGGGGCTCCAGTCTCCTGCCCAATCAGGCTCGTCTCCTGGTATGGAGACCACCTGCATAAAGATGTAATAAAAAACATGATAAATGAGATATTTTTCATGTTTTTTTGTTTTTTTTTTTTTTTTTTAGGAAAAAAACACACAAGTTTTAGCTCTGGCAACCATTATGACTCAATGTAACATAGGCCACCATGACGTATGGTGCTGGCAATGTGAAGTCCATTACAGCCTATCAAGAAACTTGTGTAATGATCTGCTAAGGAACAAACTGGAATGTTAACATTTAAGGATTTGGGTGAGGGGGGTGTTTGTAGGGTTTTTGTTTGCTTTGCTTTTAAATAACAATATAGCTTATGTATGTGAAAAAAAAAAAAAAACAACAAACAAACCATAAAGCTTCTTGTATTTTTGCAAAGGCTATTAAAATAGATCTTGCATCAAAGCTATTCTCCAGGTTAGCAAGAGCCTGCTCAATGATACTGAACCAAAAACTGTTTTGGCGTGATAAAAACAGCCCAAAAAGGCAAATTTTATTTTATTTTTTAATTATTTTAATTCAGTAACTGAAATCATACCTGCAGAAAACACTAACCCTTTCCATAAAATCAGAATTTTGTTTTATAGGAAATACTGTAAATGTTTTCTCAGTATTTCAACTTCTAATCTATCCATCACCAGGAAATAAAGTACTAGAAGGTATTAGAGGAAAGTTTATTATTTTTATTCTGTCTTAAAGAGGAGGAACAAGATCCACTCAGCTTGTCCAAAAGTTAATTTCTGTCCTGACCTTATTCAAAAGGGTACCACTATTAAAAAAAGAGATCATCAAATCTGTAAGCAGTGACATCTGTCCTTAATCCTACTTGCTAACCAATGTTACAAAAATAGCTACTAGATACTGTTTAATACCTAACTACCACATCCACATTTTCAAGAATTAAGTACTACATGCCAGATACAGAAGTTAATGTTTCCACATATCTGAACAGTTAAGAAAAACTAACAGCTATCTAAATCAAATACCTAAAGGCATGGCCCTTTTTCAACCAGACCGAGATAAGGCTGCTGTAGAGCACAAGGTCCCAAGCTTTTTGTCACCTCTCAACATTCCTTGTGGACTAGGATATAGTCCTATTGCTTACTGGAAATACCAAAGATAAGACAATTCTGCAGAGTAATTACCGGACATTTGCCCTTTTAGACCATAATTTGAGAAACCGCCTGAAGAAGCCTTCATACTCTTCCCTACTCTGACACAAAGTGATCCAGAAAGCAAGATAAACCACAAAGACCGTGATGATTACAGAAGTGCATTGGCGATATCATCTGTGTGCTCTTTAATTGCCCTACCACAGTACTCAGACTGACTGTAGACAAAAGTCTTTATGTCAATAGAAAGGTACGAGACATTATTCTCAAAGCTGCTTTCCGCAGGAACCTTAGCCTAGCTCCTCAGCCATTCTCTAATGAATGATTCTCTCTGGAGTGGGTCAAAACACAGGACAGAGAGAGGAGATCTAGTATGTCCACAGTCTTGACAGCAATCTGCTGAAAGGTCACAGGCATATTGAGCTTTTCCCTGGGCTTCAGTCTCTTCAGGTGTAAAATTCCATGTACTTATTCTGTGGGTAAAGTGCAGTGAATTCTACTGGAAAATATTAGTCTATAATTCAAACTAAGTACTGTATTAGGCAATCACTTAACTATACCTCTGGAAGAAGGACTGTACTTGTTATTCTACCTCTACAATGGATGGACCTAAGCCTAGTGAAGTTCTTCTGGAAAGGGCAGACAGTTTGGTAAAGTCCTGACTAATTAAAAAAAGAGTAATTTAAAGAATGTTTAAATGTAGTTGGCATTAAATCCCATTATAACCTATCTCTTCTTGCCTAAGGGGTGGGTTGGAAAGAGGGGTACAGCTATATTAGAGAAACGGTTCAGTCTCAGACTCCATTCATGATTATAAAAATTTACATTTCCACACTCAAAGAGGCACTAAAACATGTTACATCACAACTATGCTATTTAATTTTTTTTTTCTTAAAACACCTATACTGTTAAGACAACCTAAAGCTTTTATGTAATGATTGCAACTCCATGTCCATAGCAGATGAAAGGCAATAAAGCTACTTAAACATATGCAGGTTCTCTTTGCAAACATGCAGAATAACAGCCAAGTGTTATCATCAATCTTTACACATTGAAGTGAAAAAACAGATGCATACTACCTCGTTCACATAACAAAGTGATGAATATTTTATAAATGTATAATGCTATTCAATGATAGTATCAGCAAAGCATACCTTTAAATAAGCACCATATGTAAATCCTAACTTGCCTCTAGAGAAAAAAACCTCTCCTTTGTGGATGTCCAGTTTGGCCATCTTCAAAGAGATTACTGGTATTATTGTATGGTCAGTATAGTTCTTAGCAGGCTTAGCTAGATGAATAGAAGAACTGGACTCCTTTCTCTATGGTACAGGTATGTCGGAGAAAAAATTAAAAAAAAAAAAAAAAAAAAAAAAAAGAGAGAGAGAATGTGGGGCCTCTCCAAAGGGATGCAGGTGACCTGGTTACTGAGGATATGGAGAAGGCTGAAATACTCAATGACTTTTTTGCTTCAGTCTTCAGTGGTAACCACTTGAGCCACACCACCCAAGTCACAGTGGGTATTCACCCAGGGCAGAAGCAAATCAGGTCTGAGAACACCTAGAGAACCTGAAGGTGCACAAGGCCATGGGACCTGATGAGATATATCCACAGGACCTGAAAGAACTATCGGCTGAAGTTGCTAGGCCACTAGCCATCATATTTGAGAAGTCACAGCAGTCTGGTGAAGTTTCCACAGATTGGAAAATGGGAAACATATCCCCCATTTTTAAAAAGGGAAGCAAAGAAAACCCAGGGAACTACAGAGCAGTCAGCCTCACCTCTGTGACAGGTAAAATCTTGGAGCAGATCCTCCTGGTATCTGTACCAAGGCACATGAAAAATAATGAGGTGAACAGTGACAGCCAACATGGCTTCACTAAGGGCAAATCGTGCACGACTTATTTGGTGGCCTTCTATGACAGAGTTACAACTGTGGTTGATATGGGAAGAGCAACTGACATAATCTCCCTGGACTTGTGCAAAGCATTTGACACTGTCCTGCATGACATTCTTGTCTCTAAGATGGAGACACATGGACTTGATGGATGGACCACCCGGTAGATAAGGAACTGGCTAGAAGGTCGCCACTCAAAGAGTTATGATCAATGATTTGATGTCCAGGTGGAAACCAGTGACAAGTGGACATCCTCAGGGATCTGTTCTGGGTCCAGTGATGTTCAACATCTTCGTTACAATGGCATCAAGTGCACCATCATCAAATTTGCCAACGACACCAAGTTGCGTGGGGTGTTGGACTCACTTGAGGGAAGGAATGCTATCCTGAGGGACCTTGACAGGCTTGAGAAATGGGCCAATGCAAACTGCATGAGGTTCAACAAGTCGAAGTGCAAGGTCCTGGGCCAATTCCAGACACAATTACAGACCGGGTACAGAGTAGCCATGAAGAAAAGGACTTGGGGGTGTCGATTGATAAGACACTCAACATGAGCTGGCAATTGTGCTCATGCAGCTCAGAAGGCCAACCATATCCTAGGAGGCATCAAGAAGAGTGTGGCCAGCAGATGAGGAGATGTGATTCTCCCCTTTTACTCTGCTCTTGAGAGACCTCACCTCAAATACTGCATCCAGTTCTGATGTCTCCACCATATGAAGGGCATAGATCTGTTGGAACGAGTCCAGAGAAGGGACACAAAGATGATCCAGGGGCTGGAGCACCTCTGCTACAAGGATAGGTTGAGGAATTTGGGATTGTTCAGCTTGGAGAAGAAGGGAGGGGTTGGGGAGACAACTCTGGGGCACCTTATAACTGCCTTCCAATACCTGAAGGGTACATACAGGAAGGCTGGAGAGGGACTCTTCACAAGAGTGTCCAGCAATAGGATGAGGGGAAATGGTTTTAAACTGAGGAAAAAATAGGTTTAGATTGGATCTTAGGAAAAAGTTCTTCAGTATGAGGGTGGTGAAACTCTGGAATAGATTGCCCAGGGATGGTTGTGGATGACGCCTCCCTGGAGGTGTCCAAGGCCAGGATGGATGAGGCCTTAAGCAACCTAGTCTAGTTGAGAGGCATCCCTGCCCATAGCAAAGAGGTTGGATTAAATGATCTGTAAGGTCCCTTCCAGCCTAAGCCATTCTATGGTGTGAGGGCCACAAACTATCCCAAGCAAATCCAGCAGACCTTTTCAACCTTTTCCTTTCAGCCTTCACTTTGAAAGACCTTAAGCATGCTGGGCTTCAGATGACTTAACTAATAAACAGCCTCTAGGAAAGTCAATCATGACCATCTTCTGGTTGTTCTCAAACCATCATCAGACAAGCCAGCTGCACTCTGCAATTGAGGAAATAAAGAAATAACCTCAGAATTGTAAATATTCACCGGCTCTTCATCAAGGTCCACAAAGGAAGAGAAGAAAACACTATGCTTTACTCACCTTGAACAGAAAAAACTTGGAATTTTACAGTTACCCCTTTGCCTTCCCAAAAGGAAGACAGGCTGAATCAGTAAAGTACAGCAGCCAGACCCTCCTTATTATCTACTTTTCACCCACAATGTAAGCATAGAGAAAGTCCATTCCTAGAGTTAACACCACTTGGGCTACGAAACCCTACCTATAACAAAATACTACCAATCTGCAGGCATGACCTGCTTTCCCAGATTAGGAGATGGAATTGATTTGAACCCCAGAAAACCAGAGCTGGTATCAAAGTGCTGCTAACACAGTACAGAAACCCTGGAAATTAGTAAATAAGTTACAGAAGTGGCTCACATTATGAGTAATGTGGAATAGGTATTGGGAGTTTTCCATTCATGTAAATGGGTCATTACATACAGGGCTACCACCAATCCCAAAGCTATTTGAACAATTCTGAATATTCTTCATCTTGTGATTTATTGCTTTCAAGAAGCAAAAGCTCCCCATTTAGAATGTAGGTTGTCAGCAGATATTTGTTTTTAACCAATTATACCATGATGCTTCACTACCACAACATTGCTGGTAATCAGAGGGGGAGCATGCTCTTTATTCAAGCCCAATAGTTGAAAGGTGGTGACCCATGTTGTACAAAATAAGCATGGAAACCCATTTTTGTAGCAATAAAAAGAAAAAATAAAATTAAAAATCAGGGTAAGGTTTTGCTACAAAAAAGCCATCTTATTTGCTGAGAAGAAACAACCAACAAACAGGATGAAGGCACCACTAAAATAAATTTCATGTATGTAGGGAATTAAGTTCAGGAGTTGCCTGTGATCAATGTTAAGTATTTAATTAGAGCTGAGGAAATATTTTATAACAAAAATGCTTCTACCCAAATTTATTCTGATTGTGGAATATCTGAAAAACAGATTGCTGGTTACATATTTATTTACTATCCGAATTTAATAAAATTTGTGAATATTGTGTATGTATTCTGTGGATTGAGTGAAGTGGATATCTCATAGTATTTAGCAAACATTCAAATAGGGTGAAGAGGGTCATAATAAACACAAGTAGAGCTGGCCAGAAACAGCAGGAGAGGAGAAATTTTTTTTATTTTTTTATTATTTAAAAAAAAAAAAAAAAGACGAAAAAAAAAGAAAAAGAAAAAAAAAAAGAAGAAAAAAAAGAAAAAGGAAACAAGACTTCTGCAAAAAATCGGAAA
>JANHGN010015243.1:11263-25584 GCA_024605025.1 Megaceryle maxima | reverse complement strand
TTTTTTTTTTTTGAAGCATTTTATTAAAAAATGAGATCTGAAATATTTCAGGAAGTTCACAGAGTAATATAATTGTAATCTTGCAGTTGCTTTTGAGTCTCTTTCACTTTTTTTTTTTCTGCATTATTGATTCCTCATAATTATTTTCTACTCAAGGTTGTTGAAAAATTGGGGTATACTAATGACAGCATTGCATTGTAAGTGCAGGCTGCTTTACAGCTGGTAATGATGTATGAGAGTGTTGATTTGATTGATGTTGGGCAAATTTAGTTCCCTCCTGTTCCTTTACCTCTTATTTTAGTAGGAACCTCCATGTTTATTAGGGTTTTGATTGGTTGGCATGTCCAGACCTGCTAACTTACATCAGTTGTTTCCCATTGAAACTGTTCATGCCAAGATTCAGCTCTGCTGTTGTGGTAGCTACTGACTTTGCCAGCGGCTTTTTTACTGCCAGTAGGAAGGAGAATGAGAGTAACTGTGTATGTGAGATTAGATATTCATATGTTTATAAAAAGGAATATATAAATAATACTGTAAGATAACTTCATCATGGATTTCTTGAACTTAAGGTCAGGATTAAAATAGTCAAAATACCTAAGAAAAGAAGAACACAATTTCAAGGAAGAACTTTTATTAGTAGTGTTCTGTTGGTAGTTGACATAATGTTCCTTTGAGGCAGTAAGAAATGCAGTCATAAGTCTTTTTCTGTACTTGGATAACTCAGCAAAATAGCCAAGGAGCATGTGAGTTAAAACTAAGTGAACCTTTGAGCCTAGTTAATTTTGTTTCCTGAGGAAACTTAAACCTGTATCACATAAAAGGAATAGAGAATTACAGAAGTGTGCTTTTTTTCAAATGCAAACCCAGGAACTTTAGGGATAATATTATTTAAAATTATCCTGCTCCACTTCATGGTGAGATTTTCTGGCTTTACGTTTTCAATTTTCCTATTAAAGAATAAAAACCCCACAGTATTGCATATCTCCATTTCATTTGGTTTGCATGTCAGGGCAATCTTCTGATGGATTCCCTGACTTGGTTCCATAAATAAAGCAAGCCTAAATGTTACACATAAGATGAAGTGGAATTCATACAGTGTTTTTCAGAAGAGCACTGGATATAGCATGGTCATTTCTTATAATGCTTCCTGGGAGAAGAATACAAAGACCAGAATGTTCTTTGGTAGACCTTGTCCACATACAAAAATCATCCCAGGTAAACCCTCCTACCTTGGAAATGTGTTTCAGTAGTAAGCTGAGTTCATCTTACTGCTGGTTGCTGCAGTCCCATCCATACCCTTGGTGGTGTGTTCCTGCTGCCCCTGTTTCTTTTTAGTGCTGCCATTTGACTCTCCAGTGCTGTCATCTGATTGAGAAATTAAGCTGACAAAAAAGTTTTCATCTGGTCTAACTTCCTGGTAAAAGGTTCAACAAGTGTCAGAGGGTCAGAAACTGAAAGACTGTAGATGCCAACGTTGTCATTTGACTTAATTTGTATTTCAGTGTGGTCTCACATTGATGGTGTCACATGTTATGGTATAAATACACCAGGTTTGTGCTTCTTGTATGTATGTTCCTTTGCTTTGGCTCCCCTCTGCATTACATGTGTCATTATATAAACAGTGCTTGAAGTTTTTGTATTTGCATACAAATCATGATGGAACAGAACTTTTTTTTGAATCCTTCTTAGTACCTGTCCTTGTGATGTGAAGAACAAGTTGCCCAGCAATCTTGTTCTTTTTTGCCTTTGTGTGATTTGTTACTATTGTTATGACTTAAGAGACAAATTTTTATGCAGCCAGGGGTTCTTGGCATCTGCTCATGGCAGAGGGATTGGGCTATATGACCTTGAAAAGTACCTCCCAACCCAAACTATTCTGCAGTTCTATGATCTGAGGTACTGGATGTGAAACCTAAATAACTTGTCTCTTCAAAATATGTATTACATACCATATCTTTGTGGAGAGCTGGCAAAAGTAGTCTGATTCTACTTGGTGGTAGAGTTCTAACACATAAAACTGATAATCACTCAGAGAAGACAACTGAAATACATGTACTACTGAAATATTTCCAATTTACCTCATTTTAAATATGGAAAAATTGCATACTTTACCTGATACTGATTTCTGTATTTTCTTTCATCTGTTCCTGAATGTAGTAAGATTAAAAAAAAAAAAAAAAAACAACAACAACAAAAAAACAAAAACAAACAAACAAACAAACAAAAATGTAAAAGCTACCACATAATTTTATCTTTGTTTTCTCAACAGTTGGATTTGCTAAAAACCAAGCAGTAGTTCAGAGCTCAGGAACCTATCTCTGCTTTCTGGATTCTGTAAGTTAATGCATTTTGTTTAGCTTAGTTATGTCAGTAAAATTCTTCTGTTTTTTAATGTAGTTATTGGTTTGCCTTAAAGATGAGCTGTTTTAAAGTGTTTGAGTGCTCAATGTGCTGGTTAATGCTTAGAGCTGCAAAGTTGTCTTCCAACATGTAGAAAAGCCTACAGCCTTACACCATTCTTTGATCTTACTGGATTTCACAGGCTATTGTGAGCAGGGCTGGGCAAGGTTGGTATTTAGGTGTTTACAGGATTTTTCTTTCCCACATTCTTCAGAAAATCATATTGATGAGAAACTAAGAGCTAATCTACTGGCTTTTTGATGCAAAATAGGAGAGGTCTCACCTTCCATCTTGAATTTTTTTCCTGTCCTTTGTTGGATCCTGTCTGTGAAGCCTTTCAGCTCACCACCCCTCAGATAACTATCTGACTTTACGCAGCTTAATATGCAGTGAAGGGTTTCACAAATGTGGATAGCTGATCAGAGGAATGGTGCCGTGTGGCTGGGATCAGGCAAGAAGAGCAGGACCTTTAAGGCTCACTGATCTCATGTAATTTCACCTGAAGATTGATTCTTTCTTCTGAATTGGAACTGAACTATGGTTTAGAGTAGTTCTGGGATGAACTGCCTGCTGGAAGTGTAGGTTTTCAGGTAGGATTCAACTTCATGCTATGGTTGTCTGTGCTTATTAGAAAGTGTGATGAGAGCAGGGATGTAAACTGCAGCCGTATAACCACAAATGTTTTAATGTGGGTCATCTTTCAGTTTGTAACCTCCTTTTGTTGTATCAACTAGATAGAAGGATTTCTTTCATTTGTGTGTTAAAATTTCGTGAATTAATTATTGTACTGTTGCAAGACATGGTTAAGTGCTGGTATATTTCTTCTAACTCAAGGCAATGCAGCAGAAATGTCATCATTTAAGAAGTTAAGTTTTGCAGGTGGGTCTTCTGGCATTTATTCTTGCTTTAATTAAGTTACTACTATATTTAGGAACACAGTGTGCTTTTTAAAATTACTTTCTTTGATTTTTTTCCTAGTTTCCCTTTAACAGTTTGTCAACTTGGGTTTTTTTCTTTGTTTTACAGAATGTATTTCATGTAAATCTTTGTATGTAAGTTCACGGAGGGTGAAGCTTTGAAATTCAATGCCTGATACATATGGGTATATGTGGGTATTTCAGAAGCAAAATCTTAAATATCCGTTGAACATGCAGAACTCACATGTACAAATTAATGGTGTTTGGAAAGGTCAGATTCTTGTGGATTAAAAAATAAATATTTCATATCCAGCACTGAGTGTCAGTGTCTGTTCCATAAAGAAAATATTTTGAGGAGGTATGAGCTGCTCTGTTTTTGATCACCTGACTCACTCACTAGATCTTGAAGCAGTATGGGGACATCATAAATTATGCCATGAAGTAATTGGACCAGTGCTAGTTTTGTTAAGATGAATGAACTTGTGATTCAGTTCTTTTGTCTTTACTGCAGGTAGACACAAACCCGAGTGCCATTTACTTTATATGAATGATTCCATTGATTTCACTCCCCTATATTGTGAGTTATTGAGGCTGTTTTCATATGTAAGATGAAAAAAAAAAAAAAAAATCAGGTCTTACGATTTGCAAAGTTCAGGTATTCCAAGCTTGGACAGACACCACATTGTATGGGGCATTCTAGGGAGTACCTAAGATGAGTTCTGTACATACTTGTGTTGACTGAAGTTACTTGAGTCTACCTACGATGAGTGAGAAATGAACCTACTGTTGTCTTGTCCCATGGAGTTTTTTATTTTCTGTCTCAAATATGTAAGAATAATTACTGAGGTAAATTTTGGATTAGTCTTTCTTTTCAATCCAGCCAGATCTATTTGCTTCTAAATCAAAAACAGTAAATTAGAAAATTAAATTTAAAAAATTTAATTAATTCATAGGTTTTTTTGAGATTTCTTCAGAATTCTTGATTTGTTATTTACCTTATGGTGTTTACACAGTATGTATCTTCATGCTTCTGTCTTGTTTCTATTTGCTGACTGGCTGTGCAGGATAAGAAAACATCGGGGAAAGAAATTACAGTTATTAAGGAATGTAGCATCTGGTTATTTTTGATTTCTGCAATATTGTCATTTGCATAAGTTTATATTTAAATTATGTTAAGACCTACCTGAAGCAAATTGAGAATTCTATGACTTACAGTATGGATAAGCTTTTAAGAAGCTACCAAGGTTTTCTGGTCTATGCCTTTCTATTCCTGCTGTTGAGCTAGATGCTTCCAAACAGAAGGCATTCTGAACTACCAGAAGCCTAATCTTGATGCAAAAAAAAAAAAAACCCTAAATAATTGGCATGGCTGAAATGTATTTTCTACTGTCCCTCCTCTTGACTGCCATTTTTTACTGAAAACAGATCGGAGGAAATAAAATGAATGTGGAAGCTGCTACAGGACTAAAACTTGCTCAATATTTTGGCTGTAGTTAGTGAATGTTGTGTGATAGTAGCTGAAACACAGATGTTGCCAGCTGTTTAACAGCTCTGCTTCTACACGCCACCTACCTTCTTCATTTCAGCCACCAATCCGGTATCAAGCTCTCTAGGAAGGAATGTTGATATCAGCCTTTTGGAATGTGCTGCAGTAATGCCAGGGAAATGACCTTCAGAAGTGCAGCTATAACTTCAGGTTTGCTATAGGTGAATGTGGAGAGAAATGGGGCTGGGTCAGTTGTTTGTATACATCTCATATAGGTGGAGAAATACATCACGGCTTCTTATACAATCATTTCACTTCTTTGAGTGAAATGAATGTACGAGGCTATTTGGGAGCATCTTTGGAAGTACTGGCTCCAGAGAGACTGTTTTGCTTGCCGTTCCAGCTGGAGTCAAGCTGCTTGTGTTATGTCTCTCAACACAGATTTGGGAGGACAACAAATTGGGAAGAAATGTGGAAAAAAAGGTTGCAGAGCTCAGAACTGTCAGAATTTGATCAGCCTATTCTAGTATGAAGTAGCAGCTGTTTGACTAATAGCTATTATGGAGTTTTTTTGCTGCGGTGGTTGTTACAGATTTTGCCTCTAAGCTACTGAGGCATTTTTCCCACCAGGAAAACAAGTAGAAAAACTGAATATACTCTACAAATTGTTCATATTTAATATTTATAATCTCAGAAAATCTTGGTTATAACAACACTAGAGCGAACTAATTATGCAAACATTTCACTTTTAGCTCTACTCTTCTTCAAATTGTCTGCATTTATGACTTGATCCGCCAGTTGCATTGTATTGTAACTTTAGTTGATCAGTTCTCTGGGGTGGTTGCCATCTTTGTTACAATCATTTACCCATTTGCAGCACAGCAGAACTCTTACACTAAAAATTCCTTTTTCTGCTTTGAACTGCTATTTTCACTGACATTCACTTAAACATGTCTATACTTGTATAAGACTGTCTCTTTAAAAAGGAACATGCTTTCTTTTCATCCCGCGTGTAGTTTCCCATTCTTTCGGGCTTAAGCAACCTATTGTTGGAGGGCTCCTGACTGTTAGAGAAGAAATATGAAGAAGTGTCCTGTTTTGACCTGCAGCATTTCAAACCAGTCATATTCACTTGAGTCCTCGATGCACTTGTCTTTTGAAAGGCTTTGCTGGCAATGTGTTGCTGTTTCTGAGATTTTTAACCAGATCAAAGATGTGGCTCTAAACCATGTTGTCACAGTGTCACCACTTGTTAACAGTTGAAAATGACAAAAGGAAACAGTTAATTTTTATTCACCAAAAGTGAGGGTGGACCACCGGATTTGACATTCCCATCTGTGAACTGGAAGCTGCTGACCTGTGCCTTTCCGTTTGTGAGATTGGCTTGTATGAATTAAGTTGGGAATGTTAATTCTCAGTTGCTGTGAAATTGCATGCTTTTCTGGAGTTTTGAGTTCAAAAATGCTTCACTGAAGGGGGATTCATAAAGGTTTGGAAGAAGATGGTTGGACCTTAGCTAGACAGACTTGGGAGATGTTTAAAGGAATCCAGTCTTCAAGCTAACTTTAGGTTATAAAATTATAGCTGCTTGGGTTTATAGCCTCCATAACTTGCTGGTTTTGGAAAGATGGATTTTTTTGTCAGTTGCTGTTACACATTACAGGTACTAATAAACTTGAAATATTCTTCCTTTCTTTCAAATTAACATTTGCATAATTTAGGAACTGAAGCAGTGATCAGGCATCATGTGTTTCCTTTCTGTTGTTGCTTTAGTGTTCTGTTCCTTGCAAACTTGATCCTCTGATTTAAAAACTGAAAGAAGCTGTTACTCTAATAACACTAAGTGGATGGAGTGATGAACTCCATTGCCGCAAGCTTCTTCTGTCCAGAAGAGTTATGCATGTTTCTGAATCCCTAATGAGCACCAAAAAATCAAACTTATGAGTGCTTGAAGGCATAATTCCTTTTATTGTTCTGTAAAGAAGTGCATGTATTAAAAATAGATTAAATTCCTCTATCTGGAATGTGAAATGTTAATTTTTTGTTTTATAAATGAAGAAGCAAACCTTCAGAATTTGATTGCCACAACCTCTCCCTGCGTAATACCTTCATCTCTTCATTAGTTAAAGTGGGTGTTTGGAATTGACAGTGAGGATTTTACTCTTGTCTCAATTTCCTGTCTTGATTATTGAACACTGAGTGAGTTACTTGCTTCCCTTCCCTTGCCTGGAAACACACACATACTTTTTTTTTTTTTTTTCCAATGATGTGTGAGAAGGATCCAAGGTGATCACTAGTGGCTACAGAAATCTAGATATGGAAAGGCATGTGTCTGGTGGGAGCTGCTTCAGCACAAATTTCCTGATCAATTAATAACGATGCTGAATTAAAAGATTCCATAAAAAGACTAATTAATTTTACATTGCTGGAAGATACTAGCCATTCAGGCAGAGAAGAACATCATGTATATCCTCCCATGTAGACTTTTTTGCTGCCATGCTCAAGAAAAGAAAGGTGCTTAATAAAGTCAGCCTCTTAACTTGGAAGTGTTGTCTTTTTTTTGTCCCCTTCTTTCTCAGTTTAACTCAGAAGTAGAAACAGAAGAGTAGTATTCTTTCCTATGATCTTGCAAATACTGACAGATCATTAGGGCATGTTCTTCTCAGTTGACTTGTGCAGCCTTTAGAATGCAGGATTCTAATGTTGTTGGTAGTGTGGAGCTTCTTTAAAAACCTGCCTTCTTGGAAACTGCCTCAGATCAGTGTATTTGCTTTGGTAGTGCTGTTGGCAGGCCAGTTTTTGGAGGACCAAGGCTTTTTTCTTCCATGCTGCAAGGAGTTGAACTGAACAATAGCAGAGGAAGATTTTCACTATAGTCTGAGCAGGTGCAGGATAAATGAATGACCATTTGATGGACTGAAAGACTTTGGAATTGCCATATTGTTTCTCAGTGAGTCAGACATTCCTGGTGTTGCTACAGGTTGTATTTTATGTGTATTTTATGCTGCAATGCAAAGAAGGTGCTACTATTGAGAGGATGGAGTGTCAGCTCTCTTGTTTGTGTTTGTGTTTTTGTTTTTGTTTTTGTTTTGTTTTTTTGAGCAGCCAAATAGCAAGCATGTGATGCTGAGTCTGTAATGTCAGCTTGAGAAAGTACTTCAGTGATGAGCTGTAATTAGTGTGTTGGTGTACATGAACTTGTCCTTTGCTTTAAAAAGTAGATGTGTATTGTACATTGAGTTGTATGGTTTGGTTTACTCTCTGAAGTGCAACCTCCCCCACTTTTAAGGGAAAATCATGAAGTTATTGTTGTGGAGTTCAGTGTGGTCCAGACAGCCTGGTTGAAGAGGCCAGTGAATGCTAGTCATTAGAATTTTCTCAAATTGATTTAAGAAACACATACAGAATCAACAACAGCAGCTTTGAGTAATATTCTTAAGCTCAGTCTACTGATATAGTTTAGGTTTCATTTTCTTCAACTAAACATGCAAGTGAATTAAACCAGAACAATTAGCTCAGTATAAATTGTGTGTGTTTTTATAAAGAATGGTGCCTCTGGTTAGAAAGATAACAACCCAGCTGACAGTTGTGTAACTGGCTTTTCTGATTTGGCAGCATCTGTCAGTGGTGTGGAACCTGACAGGAGCAAGGCAGCTCTCTGCAGAAGGGGTGAATTGGATGCGTCTCGAACTGGGAGGTGATGGAGATCACGGCCCCCCACTGGCAGAAACACATCTGGGCTTGTTTAGAAATCCCTACTGGCTTTTCATGCGAAATAAAATCTTTTTCATTCTTCCATTTTTGGGCAAATTGTTTTCCTACTCAGAATGGATGCTGGAGAACAGGAAGAATGTTTGTAAACAAAAATCTTCTAATAGTTCTGTGTTATTTTGGGTAGGTTTCTATTTATATTACTTTATTTCTTGCTGTTTACCTATTTGTTTGGTCTTGTTGCATTGTATGTATGTACATGTTTGGATGACAGTAAAGCCAGCTATTACCTGAGATTTTTCTTACTTTTTCAACTAGATTTGGTGAGTGGGGTCACATGAAAATAGAATTATTTTTTTTTAGCTATCCTATTGAAAGTCTATGCTTAGTGAATGCATGCATTTATCTAGCATTTATTTTAAATGTGTTGTTTTGTCTGTTTTTTCAGTGGGGGAAATCTCTCTTCATTGTCTGCCTTATATCTGCTAGGAGACAACCATTAAAGACTTCCATGTTAACAGGGAAATTTGAATTTCAGTGGAAACTTCTGTTAAAATTTTCTTTATATATTCAATGTAATTCACTGCTACCCTTGTTATTGTCCCTACTCACACCTAGGAGACAGAAACAAACTAAATATACTTCCTTTTTTGATAAAGCAATATCTACAGTCTGACCTAATATGAATAAAAAATAATTTGAGAAGTGTTTGCCTAGTTACTGAGGTTTTGTTTTCAGTTCTACACCAAAAAAGATGACAAGACTCTGTTGACGTAGAAACCAAAATGTGGCAACACAGTTCCTGAACTCAACATTGTCTATACAACAGTTTTGATAGAAAATTTGTGATTACATAATGAACAGCTGGATAAAACATATAACATCTTAGTTGTCTAATATTCTAGTTGACTGAACTTGGTAAACTCTTACTGCTACAGTTAAGGTGTCACACTCCTATCAATGGCCTATGACGTTGAAGAATCTTTGAAGTGCTCTTATTTTGTGGTACAGTCTTTTTGACTCATTAGAATTTTATTGATTTTAAGCCACTGGTCTAAAATACAACCATGTTATTTAAGATTATTTCTGTATAAATATATTCTGTTTTCTACTTTGGGGTTACTTGCCCAGTCATCAGTAGTCATCAAAAGAATCTGTAATGCATTGAAGTCAAATTTTGCAGTCTGCTTTCTTTTCTAGTTTCCCAACCCAAGTCTAAAAACCTAAATGATTGATGTGACTCAATTTTGTTTGGGATGTGATTTGTATTTTGTGCTGTTCTTCCTCATCACCTAATTGTTTTATTATTTGGGTTTATGTCTTAAACTGCTATATTTTAAGGTTTTTTTCACCTTTCTTTCTCCTTCCATGAACCTGGAAAGTATCTCAGCACTCTACAGCAGTGTATCATGTGTAAAACTGTTAATAAAAAAAAGGATAAAGTTATTTTGTTAAAAAATAAATATATATAAAGGTCATTCAGCATCATAGAGTTCATAGAGTTTTCCAGCATTAGAGAACAAAGATGTGTTAATAAAAAAAAGACATTTTGAAGTTTTTGTGGTTATAGTGCCCCCTCTTTAGCTGGATTTTGCAGAATCCTGATGATCTTGATGATAGCCTAAGACCCAAATCCCTAGACTTGTTGGTTTTGCCAATAGCATCAAAATGACAGAGTGTTTTGTTAGGGGGAACTAGACCTTTCCTGTCAAGTTGTCTGCTTATAAAAACATAATTGACCTGTTTGGTGACTAGGATATTTGAATTTGGTTTGAACACTTTCCACGCTGCTTTAACCTTCTTAAATCAAGTACATTTGTCATCTTTGTGAGTGTCTGAGTTCTGTCAAATTTATCTCTGTTGTGCAGGGTCACAAACAGTGGAATCTTTCCACACAAGAGCTTATGTTGTATATGGTAAGAGGTAATAGACCCATTGCTCTAAGCATTGGAATTCCTTGCTTTTTGATAGTTTTCTTTTGCATTTTCATTTTGGGGAAATTAAAAAAGACAACGTCTAAGAATCATAAGTAATTTGTAAAGGAGTGAACCAAGCTCGGTAAAAATACATCTCCTATTGTTTATATGAAAATTGGGTTTTAATTTACAGAAATCAGCTCTGTGTTTGGCATAAAGAAGTAGGATTATGGTTCTTTGGGGAAACAGGGTAAATGCTTTATTGGAACATTTGCTTGATAGGGTACCTGAATTCTGGTGCCTTATTGATAAAGTGGATTAGAGACTAAATAATATCATTGTAGTTTTGAAGTAACTGATGTACAGAGGCTGCAAAATTAGAATGTTTTTTTTCCACTCTGTTGGCTTTGAGAATCAGTTACATCTCTTATGAGTAAGTATTACTATGTATATCTTAAATACAAAATACAGGAAAATGCTTTTGACAGTGTATTCCTTAAATCTTTTATAAACTTGCACGTAAAGGTCAGTTGTATTACTAATTTCTGTTATCTTTAACCTTGAATTGTATTAAAAAGTTGGATCTGTTTCTAAAACTATTTTCAATCTTTGTGTTGTTTTTGATAAAACTATAGTGTCACCTTTATATCAAGGTCATTCAACAGTCTAAGCTCTAGATATGTAAGCATTAGTATATTTTTTGTTGCTATTGCTTTGACTGAAACTTTTACTGTGAAAGTTGTTGGAAATTCAATATTTGTTTTTTTGGTTTTAGTAGGATTCTCCTTAGAAATATTTTAATGTGAGGCGTTGTTAATGATTGGATGGAGAACAGGAGTTCAGGGCTCCTTTGAATTAGGTTTGCCTGATAAGGTGGGGTCATTTGGAACTACCATGAGAAGAAATAGGCTGTGTTAGCTTTAATGAGGATCTAAGAAAGACTGAACTGATCCTTTAAAAAGGAAGAAATATGGCACCAAAATGGAATATAGAGAGAAACTTCAGGAGACTAAGTTTAGGGAAGAAAAATTTTACTACAGTTGGGTATTTTAATAGACTGTAAAACCGTAGTCTGGAAAGGAATATCTGCATAGGAAATAATACAGTTTTGAAAGGAGTATCTGTGATCTGTTTAAGGAAGGAGAGCCAGGGTACTGACAGGCAACCTGTCTTTTTGTATTTGAACAAACTAGACCTTTTTTGCTACGGGTGAAATAGTATTAACATCAAATTTTAATCTAGGTGGTGTGTTTTAAAGCCAGTGTCAATGTTGATGCATTTTATGAGTGTGGGGTTTTTTTTCTCTTTTTTCTTCCTTTTTTTCTTCATTAGAATTTTATCATTTCACAAAAAGAGTAGTTTTTGTGCTCAGGAAATATGACTTATTGGTAGATCTAGAGACTGAAGGTCTTTCCTTATCAGTGAAACAAGGTACAGCCAGACTACAAAGAACACTTCCTCATATTGCTGGAATATCTCAAGTCTTGTGCTTTTAATCAAGGTTAACTCCTTCTCCACACATACTACCAGTATTGCTTTGAGTTGTTAGAGTGGGTGAATTTCTTTAGAGATATAAAATGTGTAGGTGCCCATAAAATGTATGTTGAGATCACATCACAGTTGTCACGTAGTAGTTTTGATCACTTCCAATTTGAACAGGACTGAGTAATCGACTGAAAGTGTAAAGTCTCTGAATATTTGTTCCATTTGTATTTCTGACTGCAAGCCAGTAAAATGATGTTAATTTAGTATTGTGTGTCTGAGTACTGTACTGTGACCCTTTTTCTGTTCAATAACAGTGTGCTATTTATTCCAGGATGATGTGATGATGCCACAGCGGGTTAGACTGCAGCATGAAGCTGCCATTCAACATCCAAACAGTGTGAGTACTTTTTTTCTTGTGTGTATTTGTGTGCTTTTTTTATTTTTCCAGAATGCCGGATATATCTTTAAAAGGATATGAAAATTTCACAGTAGGGCTGGTGGAGGCAAAGCAATAACCAGTGTATTCTTTCCCTTTACTTTTAATCCTTGCACTGAATAGTAGCTTTGATTGACCTTCTTTTCTTCCATTTAGTTTCTCTGTTCAGTAAACCAAGTCTCATTATGACAGTGATACTCTTTTTTAAAGATGTATACAGGTTTCACTAATATGTAATCTGAAGGAGAATGCCTTGTTTATGTAGTCTTACAAAGTAACGTGAAAAGCTGCAAAGGTTTTGCTACAGCTTTGGTTTATCTGGTTTTAATGTTTAAGAAACTGTATGGATTATTATCAGTAATAAACTGGCCTACAGGTAAATAGATGTTTCTCCCTATGTCTGACTGCAGAAGAAAACATCAGAATGCCATTCTTTATATCTTATGAAATAAATTCTCAAAAACATTCTGTGAGATAGTTGGTTTATGGTCTATATAATTTTGAATTTAAATATATTTCTATGATTAGGGCCAGTATCCTTTAGATAGAGTTCTCTGTATATGTTCTACTTACCTGAACATAATAAATGTGAATAATTTTTTTATGACAATGACTGGATTTGTCCATGTTATTGACATAGATACTCTCAAACACTTGAAAACTTGAGTTTCTATTCCTGTCATCAATGTTCGGCAAAAATAGGCTCATTATTTTCACATCTCTGACATTTTCTCTTGTGAGATTTATTTTAATGTGCAAGTGATTTCTGGAAAGGAAAGTTCAATTGATGTGATCTGTCAAGAAGGCAGTTCCTGGAAGTCTCAGAATAAAATAGACAGCTTTGGGATTATCGCTTTCTGGCAATTAAATACCTTTTGAACTTTTCCTCCAAATCACACTTGCTTCCAATGAGAGATTATTGTGGTTGTTTCAGCTGAGGAATGTCTGCCAAACAACCTGCTGCTTAGTGGTGAGTTGTGTACCTGCTCATCACACCACCTGTATTGGGGCTTTTATGAAACCTGATAATCCTTAGGGTGCAATTTATCAAATGATAGTTTTAGGAGTACCTGAGTAGCAGTTAACCTAATTTATATTATGGGCATAATAAAATGATATGTTGAAAGTTGTTTTTGTTCTGGTATCAATCAGTTAATGTAATTCTGTAGTAAAATGCCAAAAAACCGGAGAGGCAAGTTGTTCCAGTAAGCTTGTTTTATGGAAACCAGTGTTAAGAGCGATCATATTTCTTGGTGATATGACTTTATCTGTATATTCAGGCTTCTTTTAAATTATACTAATTTCAACTAACAGTTTGTAGTCTATTTAGAAAGCACTTAAACTGTTTTGTTTATATTGTGTTCTACTTTAGTGCCTAACAACATTAAATATAAACTATTAAATGCCGATCACATACATAATAATGAGTGTCTGAGTAGACTGAAGGATATGTCTTCATCATATATTCTAAGCAACATAAACTTGTTCTTCCCATTCTTTAAACTAATCTAAACTTGTGGTGCTGTCTCAGTGTGGTACTTGTGGTAGCTTGACCTTGGCTGAACACCAGGTGCCCACCAATCTGCTCTGTCACTCCCCTCCTCTGCAGGACAGGGTGTGTGTGGGGAGAAAATAAGATGGAAAAAAACTTGTGGGGGAAGATAAAGGCAGATTAATAAAATCACAAGCAAAGGCTGTGTGTGGAAGCAAAGGAAAACAAAAGATTTATTCACAACTTCCCATCATCAGGTGGTGTCCCACCACTTCCTGGGAAGCATGGTTTCAGTACACATAGTAGCTGCTCCGGAAGACAAACGTTACAATAAACAATGCCCTCCCCCCCACCCCCACTTTCTTTTGGCTTTTTTTGCTCCAGTTTCTCTTGGCTTTTATTACAGAATCACAGAATCACAGAATGTCAAGGGCTGGAAGGGACCTCGAAAGATCATCCAGTCCAACCCCCCTGCCAG
>JANHGN010015243.1:0-10857 GCA_024605025.1 Megaceryle maxima | reverse complement strand
CTTTGTCATAGAAGGCCACTAGATTAGTCAGGCATGACTTGCCCCTGGTGAAGCCATGTTGGCTGTCACCAACTACTAGATTATTTTTTATGTGCCCTTTTTTTCCTTTTTTTTTTTTTTCTTTTCCATAATTTCTTGCCTTGTGTTGTTGCCTTTTAGGTGTAAGGATTTTCCTTCTTTCCTCTTGAACTCTACAAGGGCAAAAATGAATCTGTTTGAATTGAATGGAAGGGGGTTTTTTCCGTTTGACAGGTGTAGAAAATATTTGTAATGCTTATATGAAATATACCTTCTGGGTTAATGTTGTATTTTACAGAACTCAAATTCAAAGGAAATGGGAACCTATCCAGCTGTTCCTGATAAGCAAATAGATCAGTTTGGTCCAGAGTCCCCAACAGTTCTGACACAAATGGATTTACTTTGAGAGAAGAGATGTTGACCTACTGACTACAAATCTAGTGACCAGTGTCAGGGTGGACTGCTGTTCTTAAGAGAATGATCTCTACTGTCCTCAGAATAATTGTGCCACTGAATTTTCTGGCGTTGAAAGATAATTGGGGATGTTTGAATAAAGGTCTGTTCTGTGTTTGAAGATCTGATTGTAGTTGCTTCAGTCACTATGATAAACCAGAGTAGGTGGAGAGGGGCAGGAGAAAGCAAGCAGAAGCTTGAGAAGCACCTGTGAAGCAGCGAGGTTCTTTGGTTTGTTCCTGAAATTCTAATACGCAGACTTGGACTTTTCATTGTTTTGCAACCCCTTTTGATCTGGATCTTTGACTTTATGTAGTCTCAGTGTACTTTCAGAATTTGTTCCTAATCTTAGCCTTGCTGATTGTTACTGAGAGAGAGATTTGAAGACTAGTAGTCCTAGTGGGCTTTAATATTGTGAGCTTCAGTCTATTGTCATTACTACTGTAGATTTGCAGGTAGAAAAGTGTCTTTCTCCAGCAAGAGAAATATTATCCCAGATCCTAAGTAAACCCCGAGGTTCTTCCTCTTTCATGTTATTCTTAAATGCGGATGGCCTTGCCCTGACTTGAAGCCTCAATACTGAACAGCAGAACCAAAGATAGCAGATGCTTTTGGAATGACTCCCCAACCAGTTGTTCTTCAAAGAAACTGGTGTCTCTCTCTCTGAAAAAGCAAGAGGCTTGTTCCCCGGTGCAAGTACTGGAATATGACTGGGGTAACACTGCAGCTGCCTGTACCTTTATCAGTCTCATTTCCTGTATTGTTCACTACTTAATGATGCTTTAAAAAGTAAGAGCAAAATAATTTCTACTCTTGTAAGCTCTTCTTATCTGGAAGACTTTTAAAAAAAATCTCATAGGATGGAACTCTTTTGCCACTCAACATTTAAAGTGGAGGATTTGGGATCTCAAAGGACAGATTACTAATAGATTATAATTTTATTAATTACAGCTTTCTAGAACTGCTTTTGTCTTGTCCTCTGGTGAATATTTTACATTATCGCCAAGTCTTGTTGACAGAAATTCTATAAATAGGACTCTCAGAAGACACAAGTTTTGAAACTTTGCATATTTATACAACAAATTCCTAAGCTCTGCTAGCCTACTTTTGAATACCTACTTTGAGCAGTTTCAAAGCTTGGGGTTATTGTCCTATCTATGGATAATATAATAGCCACCAACCTTCTGCCCTGATTGGCCAGTGCATATGTGCACTTATGCTGCATGCAAGTGCACCTTCGAATAGCTTGCGCTCTAATCAGATAAGGAATGTCTTTGTTACTAGAGAATGAACAACTACTACTAAAATGTCTTGCTCTAGTTTTTGTTTATCTCTAGAAGCAACATCTATCCATTTATCCATGGTAAGCCAGGTGTTGCTTACATACCAACCACAAATCATGTATACTTTGTTGGCAGCTAATGTATGGGAAGATTTAAGATCATATGGCCCTTAATTCTGAATAAATAAATAAATAAACCAAGCTTTCATAGCTTATTTTACTTATACTTGTATCTTCTGGAGGAGATCCAACTTTGTGTACATACATGCACCAGTACATTCTATTGAGCAAGGCTTCTAAATTTTGCGTAGCCCAGGAAATTATTTCCTAAACCACAGATACACAATACAGTCTTTCGTGCCTATGTTCCACATTTATTCTGTTACTTTATTTGAGCAGAGCCTTTAAGAACTCTCAGAGCTTCTTGTTTCAATGAGAGAGATCATCAGTACCTGCTCACAGGTTATCTTGTTACCAAGTGCTCGCATCAGGACCTGCCAAGGTGAAATCACTGGATGTGGTTTGGGTACACTCTTCGAGAGCTCGAGTAGCAATAAAGAGCTTCTCTGGAATGTGCATCATTCCTGAGGTGTGTGGGTACCTGGACACATTGCCAAGCCACTTGGAGGCTTTCAATGGTGCTGCACTTGGAATAGTCTTCCAGTTTTTCTTTTTCCTAAAGATTGCAGATACTGGAAGGAGAAAAGAAGATTGCTGAAATGAGATGTACTATTCACACTCAAAACCCACTGACTTCCTTATCTGTCTTCGAGCCATACTTAGTATTTTTGGACCCCATGTTGTCTGCTGGGCATAGTGTTACTTTATTTTTCCTCACCCTGTTTAATTAGGGTCTGTTTGTTCAACAACAGTATGATTATGCATGTGAACAGCATGTGGCTTCCAATTTTATAACTTTTTTTTTTTTTTTTTTCCCGGCGAATTTCTTATAAAATAGCTAAGGTCATCCTCCCTGTCCCCCACATCTTCCCAACAGCTGGAATCAAAATGTGGGCAATGGAAATAAAGAGCATAATTTCCTTTTGTTTTCACCAGCTGAATAAGAGATGAACCTGTACCAGTGTCAGAATGAACACCTTTGTTTTTGTTGTAAAAGTACTAGCCTCTTTCTCAAACATGTAGGACACTTAGGCATGTCAGAGAACATTGAATATAACCATTTGCATTTCTTCAATGAGAAATTCGCACTGTTTTGCATCTCCAAAGCAAATTTTTGGCATATTCTGTAGCTTGGCTTGAGATCAAGAGCCTCAGTGCCTAAGGCCATTTTAACCTATTGCATTATCTGCATGTGTTAACCAACTGACTAAATTCTGCATATCTTTGATGGTTGATGTGACTCTAAGATAGCTGATTGGATTGGGTGAACTTGAACAATAGTGGCGCTACCAGTGCACAGACCTGTTCATCTGCCTCTGGGAAAGCTGTAAACAAATATTGCGCAATCAGCACATGAACTGGAGATGTGAACAATTGAGTGACATAGGTGATCTTGAGCCTTTCTTAAGGCAACACTCGAGGCGAAAGGCATTGTGTGTCTCTTCCCCTGCCCTCAGGAAGATCACTAATTAACTAAACTTAGAAACAAAGGGGTTTTGGTGCCTTTTTTTTGTGTGTGTGTGTGTGTGTTTGCTTGGGGTTGTTTTGAGTTTTTTGGTTTCAGTTGGTTTGTTGGTTGGTTTTGATTTGGGGTTTTTTTTTTGGTCTGGGCACATCAATGTCTTGCTTTTGGAAGTTATAGTCTAATAGATAATTTTTTTTGTATGGTCACTATGCCCTGTGCCATTCTTGCCTGAACCTGTTACACAGTTCTGTTACATGATAGAGAGACTGGGATTTTTGTCCTCCCCCTGCCTCACTTACCCTATCTATTCTTTATTGAGCACTAGTTTGAATCGTTTTGTTTTCTCTTTTTTGTCACCAAAATTATCAGATTACAATGATTATTTATTATGTCAAAACTATAAAATGAGTAGATCACCTATTACAAGTATAATTAAAATGAAGTTCTAGTCGTACATGAAGGAGATACTTGTGTTGAACAGAACTTTTAAGATCAACATTCTGAGCATTTATGTGGCTGTCATGATAATGAGATCTGTTTCTTTTTCAAAATACCTCAAGATTGACAATGTTTTGATTATTTTTACAGGGGCAGAAGACAGGGTTTTTTATATTGGTTAATTCACAAGAGCAGTTCTTATGGCAATGGCTTGACAAATAGTGAACTTTGTTTTGTTCTCAGTGTGAAACAACGAATAGACATTCTTAGGTCATCTGTCAGTGAGTTCTGTATGTTAGATCTAGCTCTTGTCCTTGGAGGAAGGGAGGTAATTCTAGGTAGCCCAAATGAGTTTCCATATACTATCTTGCATATCAGAGCAGTTCTTGAAGTCAGAGTGTGCATCAATTGTTTTGTATACAAAAAGAGCACTGTATGTAAATAGTGTGTTTTAAGTGATATATTTTGCTGAGTAGTTAAGACACTGTGTACTCAGCTAGTAGAAAAAACATCCAGACAATTGTTTCCATCTCATCTCAGGTGTGTAACTGCATGTGGAGAAACTCTTCGGATGACTATAACTCTGGCTTGTACAGCAGGAACTTTTCAGTGGAGACTTACTGAGCAGCTGTACCATAATATATCACATTGTTTGTTTTTTTGTTCCTGCTTATTATCAGAAGGATGGAATAAAGGCAGAAGATTGTTTTATCTGTCTTGTGCCAGGCCAAGCTGCTTCATGATGAAAGAAAGCACAGGATAAAAAATAAAACTGGGAAGAAAAAGAGGGAAGCCACCCATATACATTGGCAGTCAACAGTAGCAGTTTGGGAATACTGGCAGTCGTCAGTGTGCAGTGATTTTTACATCCCACATACCAGTGGAGTTTGGTCACCTCTGAAAGATCTTAAAGCCTTTTGTTTGCTGTATCTTCTTGTTTGTCTAATGTTAGAGCAGTCCTGAAAATAACAAATTACCTTTCAGATTACATGTTGTGCTGCTTCTTGTATACTTTCTCTTGGGAGTCAAAATTGTTACTATGCAGCCTGGTAGTTACATCGCACTTAAACATGGATTTATTCTATCTAATGAACAGGGTAGCCTGGTTTGTATGGCTGAAGCTGGCAAAACTGAGATAATGTATGTCTCCTGTACCTATTTATTGTTCTTAAAATAGTCTTTTGTTACATAGTACTAATTGGAATTCAGAAGCTTTAAAATTTGTATGGATTTTCATACAGTTCCACCTTGGTTTTTGTTTTTTTGTTTTTTAATTTATTTTATTTTTAAACTGGAAACCATGCTAAGGAAGAGTTTATTAGATATTTTGCTGTTCTAGTGGAGTTACAAGTCTTTACTAAATTAATTAGCAAGTGACCTAATGTGTTCATGAACTATTGAGCATATTTGGATCACAGTATGATGTTACACAGTGAAAAAATCTATGCTATATTAGGAGTATATCTTCGTGGGGGGTTAGCAGCCAGAAGCTTACTCCGTTTGAAAAGTGTAGCTGTGTTGAGAGCAGTGCTGAACCCTAGCCAGTATTTCCTGCCTTGCGAGAGTATTAGCAGGGCTTGATCTGCTCTCACAGCAGCTTTACAGCTTCTGGTCAGCCTGGAATACAGGCAGGCTGAGGTTATATCTGCCTATAAAAGATCTACTCTCAGGGGCTTTAGATCAGCTCTTGTTTAATTGAAGTAGTGTGATGCAATGGGCAAGGACTTAATTTAGGAATGAAAAGATGCAAATTTGCCTCCAGAAGATGCAAATTTGCCATTCCTCACCTACTGTTTTAAGGAGGTGGTCAACAACATTGTTCTGTAGTCTGACTCTTTATTCCTGAGGGGTTTTATTAACTTTTCTCTATTTAACTTAGACAGTGTCTTAGTCTGGACTGCAAAAAAACCTAAGTAGTACCTTGTAATTTCACAGGTGTGAAAAGATAATAAGCATACGTGATGCTTTACTAAACTGTCATTAAACAAAGTGTTGAAATGTCTCTGGTGTGATAGAAAAGTCACCCCATTTAAGTTCCATCCTTCCTGTGTGCAACAAGTTAATGGTCCTTGATCCCTCATTCTGTCTTCTACTGAAGTCCAGGTTTTACCAATCTCCCTTCTAGTGTTTTGTCTTCCAGCTGTCGCATAGCTTATAGATTTTTCTTTGATAAGTGCTTTTGTTTTGGACATGAAGTTGATTAAAATCTTCATCATGTAGAACTTAAGTAAACTCTGCTTCTCCTGGGTTAATTTGCATCGGCTCTCCTGCTCTCTCCCTTACTCAGCATGTTTGAGACAGATCAGTGTGTGTTGTCCAGGCAAGTCCTAGCAAGCAGTGCCCATAGAGTTTAGCTTTAATATTAGCATTCATGTAACATCTGTTAAAGAGAAATTAATTGGATACTGGCTTGTCTTGAAGGGTAGATGAAAAGATCAAATTTGTTTGCCTAACCCTGTTAGTAGAAATTTGGTCCACTAAATGAGCTAAGTAGACCTCAGGAGGCTGTGGTCCATCTTTGGTATGGAGGGGAAAATGAGATTATATTCCTGATGTGATTACCTACAATTGGCAGTTGCCCAAAATCAGTTTATTTTTGATGTAGGAGAAAAACATGACCAGAGAAATATTTTTATGAACCAGTCTAACTATTCTGGTCATTAGAGCTTTGGTACTTCATACTCGTTTTCTGTATACTGCACACCATAAACAAACTACAAATTTTTAACATTTTTCCCCAGCCTATAGAAAATGTAATTCTAAATTAAGGCTTCCAGTATAGATCCTTACAAAAATATATATATTTATGACTTTGGGAAATTGTCACTAGAGTTTTTTTAAAAATTCCTTCTAATGTTTTAATAATCTTTAGGTATGGAGGGTAGAAACTAGAGCTGCAGTTGTGTGAAGGTTTTGTTCTGAAGTGGTGACAGTGGAGTATATATGTAAGAGGAAAAAATATGATTCCTTTTCTTTTTCTGCACTGAAGATAATGAAAATACTTTGACAATGCGAGGGTATTATTCTTATGGTGGTGTCCATTAATTGGGCCTTTCCATGTATTTCACCCAGATCTGCTGGAATTCAGCTGTGTCTTTGCTTTTTATTAGGCAACATCCTTAAAGTTTCTTTTTAATTTGGTATTTCTGAAAAACCGCAGTGCATTTTCAAAGTCACAATGTCAGTCTAAGTCTGTTCTACATTTAACCAAATATCTCAAATGAGAAACATCCCAACTTACACCACTTCGTAATTAAATTAGTGTTTAATATGGCCTCCACATGCCAATAACCCCATGAAATGAATGTCATTACTTGAGTTTGATGTTCACAAATGTCTGATTGTAATGTAGTCTTTCAGGACATTTCATTTTTAAAACTATGTCTGAAGCGTAAAATGTTTGAAAATCAAGATCCCCTCCTCCTTGTGTTTAGATATTTCGCTGTGGTGATAACTATTATTAATCCAGTCATACTTTGTGGAGCTACAGACACAAGAGAAATTGGTTTCAGAGTAGAAATTCTGCAAATATATTGCTCTTTTTGACTGCTCTGAAGCTTTGTGCAAAGGACTGGTTGTGTGAGCGTCTCGACAGGATGTTTACTTAATTTGCATGAAATTCAGATTGCTTGTGCACTGGCCTTAATATAGAGGTTGAGCCCTTAGATCTTGGTTTATCCCAGGACAGCAGATTTTCAGTGAGGGCTTCTGAGGCCTGGTGCTTTTTTCCTACCTCAGCTAGTTGTCAGAATACTGGGGCTTAGTCATTTACCTTCAAAAAGGACTTCTGAAGCTCATTTAATTTAATGTAATATCTACAGATTTGCTGTAGGATCTCTTCAGTGATACTTACTTGAAGTGTCTCCCAAAATGTCATGTTCTGTCCGTACTTCACGATTTCACATGCATGACAACATCCCTTTTAAATGCATGTGTGGTGTGACGCTCCACTGTGCTCATTCTGATTGCACCACCTTGACTTCTTGTTTTTCATATCAATTCACAAAAGCAAATTCCGGCTTCCTTGGTTTTTAATTACTCTTTTTTTTTTTTTTTTTTTTTTTTTTTTAAATGGGCTGAAAATAAACTTGTAACATCCTTTGGACTTGGAGGAGTGCCAAGTAGAATGTTTAACAGGTGTTCTTAAAAATGGATTGCTACAAGATAAGAACATCTGTGGAAATGGATATCCACCTGATCTGAGGGATCCTCTGGGGAATCAGCACTGTCAACATTTTATAATTTTTAAAACATGCTTTAAATACACAAGGGTGTGTTTTGTATCTTTACACCTAATGCAAATTACCCCACAGGTGCCATGTGTTTTGAAGAACACTGTTTCCTCCATTGGAAATAGAGGGGAGAGGAAGTATATTTTATTACCTTCTTCCCCCTGTATATCATTTTGGAAGGCTTTTAACCACATAAAAACATTTCCTTACATTTATTTTTCCTGTTTGATTGCATTAAATGATGATCATAAAATCTTTCTTAAAGCCACTACTATCTTACATTGTTTCATCACTCTGCTGCATTAAAAACGAAAAGCTCGTGGGCATCTAGACAAACAATATAATTTAAATAAAATCTTTCCATATTTTTACTAACATAAATTTCAGTTCTTGGTTTCAGTATGGTCAAAATCATAATTATTGGTATAAACATCTAGTCTGGTTAGCTGTTGCTGTGCCATTTGAGTTTTTTATTCATTGAAGCAGATGGTTTAGTTATTGTGATCACCTTGTACTTGCCTGGGAGCTCATAAACATAAAGTGTACTCAGCAGACAGTGATATTTTATAAATCTCTCTTCATCTTTCAGGAACATAATTTTTTGGACTAACCACACAGTAATTTTATCACATTATTCAGATATGAATTTTCTCAAGTTTTAAAGAAACATTGTGAATTCTTGTAGCTAGTGTTACTTTTAATGAAATACTCGATAGCATGAGGGAAATCTGGTTAAATAGCAGCTAGATCAGGCCTAAACAAGAATTGTTATTATTGACACAATTTTATCTCCTTACTTGTTAGTGTTTTATGGACAGTTGGTTCTCTGTCACCATCATAATTTGATGGAAGGTTTGATGTCATGATTTCTTCTTCTGATTAGACTTTCGCTCTTCCATGAGCTGCCATAAACCTTTGCTATCAGCCAGAAGAAAAAGTTCTTTATTGTTCATGTTACTGCTTCCTATACAAGTATTAATAGATATTAAATAGAAAATATTATATACATTATATGAATTATTACCTATTAATACTGCATTGCAGCAAGTTTCCAGTTGGAATATGAAGCATATAGCATTTGTTGTTTATGCTACACAGTTTAATCTGGGCACAGGTATATGCCAGTATACAGCTAGCATTTGTAGTAATAAAAATAAACTTGTGTAATTAGATCAAAAATTTGAAACTTGGATGAGCTCCATTTTTGCACAGAAATGGATCCTCAAAATACCGAAAAGAATATTACTGTTATGGAGAGTTTCTTGTATTTTCTGGAAGTCAGAATGGGTGTAAAATAAGCCTTTCACCTTAATTAAAGAGCTGTAAGGAAATACTCAGTGAAGTGCATATAAAAGCTCTGTGAGACACAGAGGAAATGGGAAACTGCAGTTGCTTCTGATGCCACACCTTACACAGGGGAACTAAAGGAAGCCGCTTGTGCTCTAAATAATCCTGATTTTGATTGGATGAAAGAAGCTGGTTAAGTGAACTAACCTTTCCAGAAGCTGTCTCAAAAGCTCAGGTTGAGTTCCTCTGTGTTGGTGATGTTTATCTTGAAACTGTGCGTCATGAATAAAAGCCCCATTGGGAGAGGAATGGCACAGCTGAAGAGTAGAAAGGGTGAAATTTTTTTCACTGAGAATCTGGAAAGAAATTGGATTGCATAGTGACAATTTTAAGATTTGTCTGTAAAACATATCTCTTAAGATGATGCTAAAAGCAGACTTGAGTGGTATTGGTTCTGAAAATGCAAAGAAAGCAGGAAGTGAGTGTGCTGTGCAAAAGATTCACTGTTATGTTAGGGTAGAGGGGAAGCGCAAACATTTCACTTCTTACTAAATGTTAACTTTGTTACACATTTGTAGTTATTTTCCTGCTGTGTTGCAAGATCAAAATGCAGCTGTTCTCAATAACATGCATCTATAATGTTAAGTGTAGTTTGCTGTGAAACCGCTGTCATTGTAGAACATCCCTACCTTCAAGCAGCTCAAAAACAAAAACAGGCTCTACAGAGGAATCTGGCCAGGCTGGATTGATGGATTGAGAACAATGGGATGAGGTTCAACAAGGCCAAGTGCCGGGTCCTGCACTTGTGTCACAACAGTCCCCTATAATGCTCCAGGCTGGGGCAGAGTGGCTGGAAACTGCCTGTTGAAAAAGGACTTGGGGGGTTGGTTGATAGCCGACTGAAGATGAGCCAGTGTGTGCCCCAGTAGGGCACCAGCATGCTGGCTTGTATCAGCATGAGTGTGGCCAACAGGGCTAGAGCAGGGATTGTCCCCTGTACTCAGCACTGGTGAGGCTGTCCCTCGAATCCTGGGTTTAGATTTGTGCCCCTCACTCCAAGAAGGACATTGAGGGGCTGGAATGTGTGGAAGATTAACTCCTCCATGTGTTTAGGTGGAAAGGGTTGGGGTAGACTGCAGACTATCGGGAGGAGCAAGCAGCAGAGTTCTGTATAGTTGCACTGCTGAGTTGTCCTCAACTTCTTCCTTGTCTGACCAGACATTGGTAAACAGTTTGGTGTTTGTATGAAATTGCATTAAGATGTGTCTGTGCAGTTCCAGATAATATGAAATCCCTCTCATAGTCTGTTTGATGCATATTGGAAGCTATTTATTGTGCCATTAGGTGATCAGAATATTAAAATTTGTATTTAACCCATACAGTTACAGTACAGTATGAGAGAAGAAAATGTTGCTTGAACAGGTGTATAGTACTTCAGTGAACAAATCAAAATGGGGCATGTAGAGTGTTCTACCATGAATGAGGGGGTATTCAGCAGTAATTAACATTAAGCAATGAGTGTAAACTCGACTTAGCCATGGCAATCCCAAGGGTTGGTAAAT
>JANHGN010015242.1:0-30891 GCA_024605025.1 Megaceryle maxima | reverse complement strand
ATTTCTCCTTCCCACTAAAATATCTGGAATATTTTCATTTTCCTGGGTGACAGTATTTTTTATTACGATAAGCATTTTGTTGGCAAATTCCCAGATATTTTATGGTATAAATTGTTGCAGTTTTGGTCACTGCTTACAGGAAGCCCCACAGTTATCTGTATTTAAAGTGCAGATACACACAATTTTAGAAGAAAAACTTTAGAAATGGATGTCATGAAAATGTACCTCATTTGATTTTCTTTCCCTCAGAAGCAGAAAACAAGAGGAATATTCAAACAAAGGCAAAATACTTGAGCATCCTGGGGGAAGAGGAAGGAAGTTTCAGTGATAGGTAATTTTGTGCTCCATCTTTATGAATTACAAACCCATCTGAGGTAAGCTCAAACTTTTCTGGCATCTGTCTGGAGGACTTATGTTGCTTATTGATGGTCCTTTTTCACTTGCACATACTCTTTAGACTTTCATTGCTGCAAGGTAAGGTAAAGACTAGTTTCTAGAGGTTCTGAGGATCAGCCATTAAGGTTGAATAATTTTCATTGTATTTTCACCCCTTTTTTTCCCTCAGGTTGAAGAACTAATAGGTCTGTGATTTAGCAACCAAAATGAACCTGTTTTGTTCCTATTAACATTCAGATTTAGCTCAGGAGAAAGTACTCATACATTCCAAATATCCACTTTGTGCCAGGCCAGCTTACTACAGACTTGGAACATAAAAATTGACATTAGTATCCCCATTAAAAAAGTAAGAAGCATAGTCTTAGCACAAAACCAGTATTTCCTCTTTTAGAACAAAAGGTGTAAGTATACACCACCTTTGTAGTCTGATAAATGAGATCTCTTCCAAGGAAGCTACCCTAAGTGGCTTTTTCTGTTTACTTTGTATAGGAACTCTTCATGAGGATTGAGCATTTATATTCGCATAGCAAATTAAACAGTTATTTGGCTCTTTAGACCACACTTTTTAATCTGTTTCTCTCAGTAAGAGTGCCAGGTCAGGCTGTTCCTCCCACATGGTCAATAGTTCATTTCTGTCCTGTATAGGTATTTTCCACTGGCTTATTTTTAGGTTGGATGAGTTCCCTGATGCGGTTTACATAGCTTCGGAAGCAGTTGCATGAGAGCAATGTGGGGAAAACAAGGAGAGGAGAACATGGGAAAAAGATGCTACTGAGCTAAGAGGAATGTCTGTGGAATCAAGACTTCAAAACTGTCCTTACTAGGATGATTGCTGCCTTCTTTGAGTCTTACAGTGTGTCTAAGTAAGCCACAGAATCACGGAGTGATAGGGGTTGGAAGGTACCTCTGGAGGTCATCTAGTCCAACCCCACTGGCAAGGCAGGTCACCTAGAGAAGGTCACACAGGAACATGTCCAGGCAGGTTTTTAATGTCTCCAGAGAAGTTAAAAGCTTTATCTTAGAATTCAGCTTCGGTGTTTTGCTACACATAGCACAGGTTCTATGTTCTCTGTTTGACAGTCTGTGTTCAGTACTGATTTCTCATCTCATTTGGTTTCCTCAGATTTCTTAATATTTCCTTTCCAGATTTTAGATGGTGGCACTGGTTTATTTTGCTTGATAGACATTTTAGACTCTTCTGTAATCTACTTCTGTATATTGATTTTCTTGTCTGATGTTTCAGGTGTAACAAGAGTATTATTTTAGTTTTAGAAAGAATATCACTCAAATATTTGTACATTGTTTTCAGTACTACATTGTGGCCAATTGCATATTTTCCTAGTTTGCTTGAAATAACAATTATATATTTAATATACAGATACTGTGGGTATTCTAATAATTTCACCCTCCAAAAACAGACACTGATGAATTTTATGTTCCTGGTTTGCTTCGGAGATCATGTTATTCTATTAACATTTTAGAATATTTATGACTAGTAGATTTACTTGTTTAATATTAAAAAATAGTTTTTAGATAGGAATTATGAAATGAGGTTATGAATCTCTCTTTCTCCAAGTAAGCCATATAACAGAATTCTTAATGTGAGGCAGTTTCAAAAATTATATGGTATTAGCAGAGGATGGACTAGAAATTTGACTTGGGTTCCATGGAAGTTGATGGAAGTCTCTGCACTGGACTCAGGGGGAATACACACTGGCTAATTATAGCTTGGGCTAAATCTCCCTAACTTCTCACTGTACTCAGTGAAGAGAGATGAGCTGCTCCAAGGGACAGTTTAGAGCAGAAGCCAAGCATAGCTGTTCTTATTCATGCCCTGGAGGATCGTGTGGTAGAGTCCTCTTCAGTCTCTAATTATATGTATAACCTGAGGTTTCTATAGCATCCAAAGCCATAGCAGCTAGTACTTTTACATGTTAATTAGATCAGTATTGTGGCATAAAATGACAATATTAATTTTAACTTTACATAGAGTAGAAAGTTGCCATGTTGGTAAATTTTATAGAAATGTCTCTAACAAAATTATATAAAGCACATTATTATTTTCTATAAACATACATAAGGACAATAAAATTAGCACCAGAGTATTTAAGTTTCTTTTTAAGCAGATTTCTTAGATAAATAAGGGCTCAATGGAAGAAGAATGTGGTCCATTATTTAGCAGTATTTAATAGGTATCATTACTTACCCTGATTAGTAAAATTATGCTTCTTGGTTCTGGCATACACGCTAAATGTGCATACCATTTTGTGGAAAAAAGTCTGCAAGATTTATTGCATCGTACCTTTGAGATTTAAAAGAAAAAGATTAAAAAATGTTATAACTCTGGTCAAAGCATTTAATGTAAAATACATGACATCTCATGCAATTATTACAAGTGCCAGTGTCAACAGTGAAAACATTTCTAATGGTTTCATTCGAAGTTCCTGAAAATGTAAGCTTTTAGCTGTTTCTAGTCAAAATATGACACTATGTATTCTTGTTAGGCCAATTCTTTCTTTGTTTTGGTTTTGGTTGGTTGGTTTTTTGATTGATTGCTCTGTTCTTTTCAAGGATTATAGAATTCACTTTCTCAGTTCATCTGGGCTGTATAAGAATCTTCTGCTTCTTGCATCCTGAGGCATTCTCAGCTTTGCTATCAGTGCCACATGTCATCAAAGGAATACACAGATTTTAGGTGGCTATTGAATATAGTGAGGTGACTGAGGTTGTATTGGAATGTACATATTTTTCAGCAGCACTACTGGTTTAATTAGTATGCATCTCCAGCTGCTAATTCCTTCCCTTTCCCTCAGTGTGGTGGAGCAGTTTGTTGTGCAGCTATGAAGTTCAACTTACTCAAAAACATTATTTTCTTTGCTGGGTTACTTATCTGTGAGATTAGTTCCCCGCTTTGGTTCACACTGTGGATGAATAAATACACCAGGACAACAGAAGAGATAATAAAATGGGAGGGATGAGAAGCTTGGATGCTTTAACTTGCCAAAGGTTGTCAGAAGTTTTAGAGAGAGTCAGGAAACCATTCAAATCTTCCCATGCTGGTAAAGCTCAAAGAAGCCATATTTTCCTTTATGTATACACCAAGACATCTTTATTATATATTTATATTTTAAACAATTGTGAAGGAGTGGGCTAATAAAAAGCAGACATTAGTAATTAACAAATCATCCTTTCTGAGGAGCTGACAATTTTGTTGGTGTAACTTCAGTTCACACATTGCTTTATCTACCATACATACATATCTAGAGGGTTTTTCTTTCCATAGTGCATTATTTCATTCTATAAATAGAACTTCAAAGATGTCCATTCACACAATAAAAAGGGATGGCTGGGGGGTGGGGAGGGGGATTCTTTATCTCTGCTTGCTGAGTGATATTCAAGGCACATAAATTCTAAGAATTGAAGGGCATTCTTTCTTCTATTTCTTCCTATGCATAAGAAAGGGATTTTAAGAGTCATGCTAGATGTTTAGTGGTGATGTTATAAAAGAATTGTTTTCTTTTCCCCCCCAGTATTTGTGTCATACCAGAGATTCTCCTTTTTTTTTTTTTTTTTTTTTTTGAGTTATGCTGGCATTTTAGGCCCACTTACAGAGTGTATTACAGCATTAGTATCATAGTGCTTTTTCAACATTTGTTTAATACAGCCTTCCTACTTGCACACTCAGATATTCTTTATTCTTTCGAGCCAGGCAGACAATTTTAGAGGTTTCTATTCCTAAGCACTTATTTCTCACCCTGCACTGCACTTTTGTTTGTGCCAACACTCCTGAACATGGAGCTACCTGGGTTAGAAAAAAAATTTTCAAGGGTTCTTTGAAACTGAATTTTGAAAAAATTAATTTAATTAATCTACAGCATATTTCCACAAATGCATTTGATTGCCACAACTCAAGTGACAATAAATTTCGTCACAACGCAGGAAATACTGGTGAGGGTAAAGAATGATACATGAAATGCAGGAGTGGATTTTGTCTGTTAGAAATATTGTATTAATCATAAGCTAATAATGCTGTGTTTCTTCTTGAGGAGATAAAATGTAAACCCCTTTAAACCTCTCTTCTATACAAATCCTCCCTCTCCCCCAAAAAGGTTTACATTTTTTCATTATTCATGTTGCATTGCGTGGGATTGCCAGTATCCCCCCCCCCCCCATAGTCACAAAAGAACTTGCTTTACCATTTTCAGAAATGTTTACCCAACTGCATCAGTACAATCTCTTCACACCCGCAAACATTCCAGCACCTATTCTGTAATACTTAAAATAACTAGTTATTTCTTTAACTTCCACCTGCACCTTTTGAATGTACAGCAGATTATCTCATTACATTTCTTTCTATTATTTAATATCAGCCATTTTCCTCACAATAATTTTCTTTTCTGTTACAGGTCTTAAGCAACTCAGGATAGCTTTCCTAATCATGATCAACCATTTTTATCTCAGTTTGAATATTTTTCTTTAATGTCTTAATTTAGTGTTGTCTATATTTTTTTATTATGTCTTTGATTTTCCTATAACTGATTCTTCCATCTTTTATCTTTTCCTATATAATGAAATTGAATTGCACGATTTAGCTAGTCATTCCTCAGTAATGAACTATAGAGTCTATGAGGACAAAAATAGGCTTTGTGTGATATATTCTAGAAGCAGCTCTTTAGTTAGGTTTAAAATAAAGAGGAATTTAAAAATTTATTAGAATTTAAATGAAGTGGATACCTAAATCCATATGCCAAGTAAAGTATCTAATTTTTTTTTACCCATATATAATCTGGATTTTTATTTAAATAGCCAATCACCAAGAAAAATAAGTTCTTATGCCAATTTATTATTCTTAGCTCTCGTAGAGAACTTGCAGAAATGGCTTACACTTAAGACTGTACTATGGTCTCCTTGTGTAGAGACATACTACTAGTACCTCATAGAACTGTTTGAAGGCATAACAATTATAATTGCAGAAATCATTACCAACTTTCAGGTTAAAGAAAGATAGCTCAGTATTATTAATAAATACATTCAGTGATGTCACTAAAAATTGACAACCTTAAATTGGAAACATTAATATGATGGTATGTCAAGGAAGACCATTCTACTAACTTGGTAAGGTTAGTGGATTCTATGAATTGTGATGATAGAGAATAGATCTGCTTTAGTAAATTGTATTGATCCTACACTGCTAGACTTGAGGAGCTTATGTAGTATCCCATGGTACTATCTGCCACTCCCTTAAAGGGCCTCAAAATTCCCTATCCATGACAACTAACCCTTCTTCAGTTTTTGTTCCTGTCTTTCCCTTACTTCTGTCATTTCATACAGTGACTGTTCAGGCTGTAGCAAAAATGTGAAAGAATTGCAATACAAATATTTTATGTCATATAGAATTTTCTCTATTTCAATAACTGTTTCTTCCCTTCTTGATTATATTACATCAGTTACAAACCACAGTAAGCAGTATCTCCCTGCACAAACACAGTGAAGTTTTACAGAATCACAGAATAATTGTGGGTGGAAAGGACCTGTAGATCACAGAGTCCAACCATACCTACAAAATAAAGAACACCTAAATACCTGACCACTAAAAGGAAACAAAAAACACCACAAAACAAAAACACACAACACCAAAAACCAACACACAAGTCCCCTGCATGCCTGCTCCCAAACATGTCATGAAGCACCATGTCAAGTCGTTTCTTAAATACCTCCAGGGATGGTGACTCAACCACCTCCCTGCACAGGCTGTTCCAGTGCCTCACCACCCTCTCTGTAAAGAATTTCTTCCTAATATCTAATCTAAACCTCCCTTGCTGCAACTTCAGACCATTCCCCCTGGTTCCGTAATTAGTAACTAAGGAGAAGAGGCCAACGCCCACCTCTCTACAACCTCCTTTCAGGTAGTTGTAGAGGGCAATGAGGTCCCCCCCTCAGCCTCCTCTTCTCCAAACTAAACATGCCCAGCTCCCTCAGCCTCTCCTCATACAACTTGTTCTCTCAGCCCCTTACAAGCTTGGTAGCTCTCCTCTGGACATGTTCCAGCATCTCAATGTCTTTCTTATAACAAGGGACCCAGAACTGAACACAGTACTCAAGATATGAGAAATTTTTATAGACTTGGATATGAGAATTTTTTATAGACTTATACAGATAATAATATACTTATTGACTTAGATAATTTACAGTGTAAGATTTTTAAAGTATGGTCTAATTTGTGGCAGTTAAATTGTTGTAAATTTGACAGATCTCTTGGTTATCCCATGTCCTTATGGAAAACACATAAAAATTTTCCTTTTCCATTACACAAGTGTTAACAAATACTACACATTCAATTTTACTGATGATAAATCTAAGTCTAAAATTCATGTAAATTGATTATAACCTTACATTTTCTTTCATTTATACACACTTCTCTCATTTCTTCCCCTTTCCACAAATAAAAAAACCAAACATACTTTGGTAGAAACAGCAAAATGATGCCCCTGAGACTACCTTTTCTTTTACTTTCAAAAGAAATGAAAAGGCTTAAAAAAAAAAAAATCACTGAAGAAAACATGAAGCCCTATATTATTTACATGAGTAAGGATTCTACAGATGGAGCCTGACATAAGGGTGATTCAGTGGTGTGGGTAAAAGAGAAACATCTCCAAACCTTTTCATGCAACTGGCAGTCTCTCTCATCTAGTGTTTTTCTGATGCCTGGAAAGAAAAATATCCTTTTCAGCTCTATATAGATTTTATATTTTGTGCAATTATACATTCCAGGTATTTTATTCTGGTCACCTCACTGACTTCGGTGGGAATTTCATCAGGCCTTACTACCAAAAATCCTTAGGCCAGATCGGTAGCAAGTATAACATGTGTAGCTTTGTTAACTTCTGTGGAATTTTGCAGCTGAGGTGGTTTGATTGCGTTTTGATGAGAATGCTCTACAGAAGCATAAACATAAACAGATTAATAGAAATGCTTACAAAGTGCCTGTAGAGAAAGTGGTAGTCAAGCACTATAGTATTCTGTATGACAAAGGACTGTTTCTCCTGAAACAAAAATGTATGTCTGTGTAAAGTTGCAAAGCTGCCTTTGCATGCTCTTTAACAAAATCAGAATCCAGGATTCAGTAGCTAAATGAACAGTGAGATCAGAGTTGTGCAATTTGATGAGAGCATGAGATAGGCCCAGAGCTCTGTGTCTGAGTGGTTTTATTAGAGTACATTTTAAACTGGTATGATGCATCTTTAGTTTTACTTTAATGAGATACGAAGGTATGTACTCAGCTTCTTGTTGATCTGAAAAGGTACAAAAGAAATGCAGAAACCTGATGCTTTCATTGAAACCATGGGAAATCAAGGGCCCTCAGCATCTTTGCAAATGGTGTGTTAAGTGCCTCAATCTAATGACAAAAATTGGTGTTCCCTGAGTGGAATTCCAATATATTTCAAATAGGGTGAAGTCTCCATTGGAAATATTCTAGTCTGTAGTATTAAAATCAATACAAACTAAAAATTAAATTAAACTAAAGAAAGTAGTATCAAAATGGATAACCCCAAACCTTCAGACCCAAACTGCATATATCCTTCAGCTGATACTAAAATATTTGGCATTAATCTATTGTTATGAATGTCACTGTTCTCTACAATTTGCTTAAGATTTTTAATTTTTTTTTTAGTATTTTAATTGGCATTTTGGCAGAACAAAGTATGAGCTAATGAGCTGAAAGAACAGCCTGTTCTTGCAAATTCAAAACATTTACATATGAACTATCTGCAGTTTCTTCTGAAAATTTGTATTGGTATTTGAGTACCAGGTTCTGACCTCACTTGCAAGTCCATTATTTCATATTCAGCACAAAGATTAACATTTTCTGATGTAGTAGTTTCACCATGTAAAGAATTCTCATATTTGGAGTATGTAACTCAAACACAACCTTGAAGTAACGCATGCTCTGCAACTTTCCCAGCAGTGATAAAGGTCACAGATTTTTATATCATTTTTATATATTATCTGTAGATACTTCAAAATAGGGAAGTCAAACCTATAAGAACCATCAGCAGTCTTTACATGGGAATTAAATACCTCTGAATTGTCCTTGGTTCTCTTTAAGTGATGAAGCAATCCTAGTTTCAGGTTTGTCTCCATAGCAGCAAATGAAGGCATTCCTGTGAGATCCCTCTGTCCAGTCCTGTAGTGCAGCCAGCAGCTATGCCCTAGCGTCTGTTGTATACCCTGCTCAAGCATCATTATTATTGGGCATATTTTGTCCCTGGATTTTTATTGAAAACTGATCCAGAAACTCTGATGATTATAAGCCTCTTCTTAATTTCCATTACAGGTGTCATTAACTCTGCTTTAGTAATTGTGGCATCCCTTCACAGAAAGGATGGCATCTCTGCTAAAGCATTTTTACTTGTAAACTCCAAATTCATCAGAGACCTGGGAAATTAAGGCCTTTCAGAGAGGCCTTGCTTATACATTTAAAATGATGGCCAATGTTAATAATAAAAAAATTAATTGCTTTGGAAAGTGAAAATCATGTTCTATGTATGACCATGATAAAAAGAGGCTCTAACTCACCACATCTTTGTAGGTTGCAAGGGAGTAGACAATACCTGCTTTAAAACTCCACAAAAAAAGTCCAAAAGAATATTAAAGTCCAAACCACTTGTTATTAGCTCTGTATTTTTCTAAAAATGTTATCAAATATTTAAAATCCATTTTCTGAAGCAAAAACCTGAAGTGAAATTTCCTTCACAAAAGCTGAATTTCACATAACTTGAGTTTCTGTCTTTGAGAATCAGGCCAAAGCCACAACAGTGACTAAATATATTCCACAATTGGGAATCATGGTTTCTGGGAATATTTAGATTAGTTGCACTTTCCATAAAAAGCATTATACAAGCGTGCAGAAAACTAACCTTAGTAATTGTCTCAGTTTAGCAAATTGTAACTATAGCAGTTGTTTTAGCACCCAGTGACCCCTCTGCAGCCAAAAGTGGGGATCAGGAAAAGGAGACATGACACCTGGGTTGAAAGGAGGACAGATTTAACAAAGCAGTCATGCAAATATAAAGTATACAAACTTATACTCAGCCCAGTGAATGTATGGTAGTAACAATGAACAGGAAAACGGTCCTCTGGAGCAGAATGATGAACAAGTCCCTCCAGAGATGGCAACCCTTGATAAGAGGAGAAGTAGCCCCTGCCCCCAGCAAACTTCCCCCTTTATACTGAACATGAGGTTTCTGGTATGGGATACACCTGTAGCCAGCTTGCATCAGTTGCCCTGGCCTTCACCACTCCTAGCTTAAGCTCCTGGCTGACTCAGAGCTGCTAACGGCCTGCACACCACGGCTGGCCTATCAGCCTATCTCAGTGAGACTGGGACAGTCATTTACAAATTCTGTCACCATAAAAACTGAAGTTTTCAGTTGGTTTGGAATATATTTAACAGTGGCAGTTACAGTGGCAGTGTTGTAATAACAATAACTTGGCTTACTTCATTACTGAAAAGTGACCGTACAGATACCAAAATAAAATACCAAATTTTTTATTGGAAGTTTATTTTTAAGTTTATTTTTAACTGTAGGATAGTCTTTGGACTGCTCTACAAAGGCAAAATTATTCTCTTATGGTGCAATGATTTACATTTATCAGATGTGTATGGAAGTTATAAAACTGTATTTTGCAAAACATAAATTGAGTACAGTTTGGTAGTCTTTACATTCCTCAAGCTAGTCTTAGCCTAGAAGCATAAGCATTAATAGGCCACTACCTTTTACCTGATGGTGCTGTCATGTACATAAATGCTCTGGTTTTTCTAGCCCTTCTCATCCTCATAAATTTTCTAGAATTAACCTGTAACATAGCTTGGATTCTACCATTGCTACATTTCACTTTTTCAAGGAACTAATGGGAGTTCCTGTAAAATAATATGAACTTGTTACACACGATTGTGTTTTCATTCCAATGTGAAGATTGGCTAAATTTCTGATCAGGCAAAAGTAATGGAATATAGACAGACTCCTTATATTGTTTGAAAGTGTAAAGAATAACAATGCCTTTAGTAACCTCTGTTCATTAAGAGTTTGAAGATGGTTCCTTTAAATTTATGATAACATTGCTTTGCAGTTTTCTAGAAAGAGGAAACTTACACTGAGAAGGAGACAGTGTTATGGGGGTGGAAAATATACATGATCCAATCAGTGAAGCCAGAGGTGGGAGGAACAGCTGCTTCTTAAGTAATAACATGTAAGTAGTATTAGTCCCATTGGTTTAACTGCATTGTAACCTTAAACAACAAACATCTGTTTTCCATGTTTTCTTCCCAAAGGCCCTGACATTTCCAACATAACCAAACCTTCTTATATTTTTCATGATAAAATAGTTCAAAGCAGTTGATAATAGGAATGCTATTAGTATAAAAAAACCCGTCCAAACCCAAAAGCAAGATCCACAGAAAAAGCATATCACAGTTGTTCTCATTGTTTTCTTTCTATACTCTACTTGATTGTACACTATGCAGACATGAAGGATGGGGGAAATAGTAGATTGAGATGTCAGCATTTCTTTCTCCTTTTCTCCTGTCCTCATGAATGTTTGCAAAGAACATGTACCTGTGATCTATGAGACATGCTTAGCTTTCAGACCAATTCTGTTTCCAATATAAAAATAACTGGTGAATCACTGTGCAGATCTCAAGCATGTTTTTATGTTCTGTTGTGTTTTCCTATCTCTCTCTTTGGTACATCTACAAAAACAACCCATTTTTTAGATCTTGTATACTTGGGGTATGAGCTCCTGCTGTGATAAAGGGTGAGGGAATCTGCCTGAGTCCATGTGCCATATAGGAGATCGGAGTGAATCACAGAAAAAGGGAAAAAATACTACAGGACAAAGCCTTTCTTTATAGTAAAATTCAGCGTCCTAAAAAATTGTGTTTGCAAGTAGATTACTTTTAGATACCAAGAGGCAGTTGCCTAGAGATACCTAAAATCATAGACTCATAGAATGCATTGGTTTGGAAGGGACAGTTAAAGGTCATCTAGTCCAGCCCCACTGCAATGAGCAGGGACGTGCTCAACTAGATCAGGTTGCTCAGAGCCCTATCAAGCCTGACATTGAATGTCTCTAGGGATAGGGCCTCCACTACCTCCCTGGGCAACTGTTCCACTATTCCACCAGCTGCATAGTAAAGAACTACTTCCTAATGTCCAATCTAAATCTACACTTCTCTAAAACCACAGCCCCTCACCCTGTCACTACATGCCCTTCTAAACAGTCCCTCTCCAGCTTTCTTGTAGGCCCCCTTCAGGTACTGGAAGGCCACTATAAAATCTCCCCAGCACCTTCTCTTCTCCAGGCTGAACAATCCTAACTTTCAGGCTGTCTTTGTAGGGGAGGTGTTCCAACCCTCTCATCATCTTTGTGGCCCTCCTCTTCACCTGCTCCATCAGATCCATGTCCTTCCTGTGCTGAGGGCTCCAGAGCTGGATGCAGTACTCCAGGTGAGGGCTCACCAGAGCAGAGTGGTTCCCTATTAACACAGTGGCTTGCGATCTCTTAGCATCCTCTGGTTTATATTGATTTTTCCTTACATATTCCTCAATGTTAAATTTAATGCCTTAATAGCTAGAAATTCTACAAGAACAACAAACTAATCTGCTCAAAATTTCTTCATAGTTTGTTTGATGACATTTAATTCCATAAAATTGGAACTGATTTGCAACACCCCTAGATTTGTATTTCGGCCACTGTTTATTTTTTGTTTTGTATTATCTGTTGCTATACTTTCTCTGAGCCTAATCTGAAGCTGTTGCTCCTAATACTGCAATATTTTCTTCAAGCTAGATATTGTTTCACAGTGTATACTCAGGATATAAATAGGAAGTAAGAATTGCTGAATTGAGAATGTGTTGTGTTTTAGATCCCTTTACACAGGGAAAACTTGTAAAGGGTGGCCAGGGAGCAGGCCAAGAACTGAATCCCTGGTCATCCACTCAATTCCTTGATTTACTTTGGATCATTCCAAAGCTGGAATTGGAGTGCTCCCGGAAAGCAGGATGAATCAAATCAGTGCATCAAATTTAGCTTCCTCTACCTACGCAGTCTTTTAAAAAACTATCTCAGAATGTTTGGCACCCTCAAATGCATCCTCATGCCACTCCCTTGGTCCTTTCTGTCACCTCAGTTTTGTGCTATAAAATCAACCTCTCTGGTAGGCTGCAATGAAGCCATTGCATTATTACAGACAAATTGAAATTTTAAGTGTAGAACAATGATAATGTAGGGCAACCAAGTACCACCTGGGTCCAGAAGATACCCTGGATGTGGACAATCTACCACAGAAGAGGCTTAGGTATTTGAAACTGGTAGTGTTGCAAATGTGAGAAAAAACATTCAAGGGTGGTTTTCTGCCCTACCTAAATTATTTTGCATAGGAGGAAGTAGTTCAAATTAGAAATTTTGGTTTGGTCTCATTCCTAGTTAAGAGCAATTGTTTAGTTTTGGTTTTGTTTGTTTGTTTGGGGTTTTTTTATGTTATTGTGTTTTGTTGGTTGGGGTTTTTTTGTTTGTTTGGCTTTATTTTTGTTGGGTTTGTGGGGGGTTTGTTTTGGTTTGGGTTTTTTTGTGGTTGTGTTTTGTTTGTTTGTGGGTTTGGTTTGTTTTTGTGTGTGTGTGTTTTGTTTTGTCTTAGGAAAAAAAAAAAAAAAAAAAAAAAAGTACTATCCTAAAGCTCTTGGGAAGAAAATGAAGAAATTTTTTTTTTTTTTTTTTTGCCTGTTATTATACGTGTGGTATGACACACTCACATGTGATATCTGTACCAGGCCAGGCAGATGACAGGTAGTGGTGCATTAAGATAGCATGAAGGTTTGCTTTTCAGGATATAAAAGGTGTATGTAACCTGTCATTTCTTGTGACAGTAACTTTAAGAAAAACATGTAATGGCAGATTTCAGGGAGAAAGAGTATTTGTTGGCTTGTCTAAATTTTCTTTCTTCACTTCAACTCAAGAAGTCAAATGCAAGAAGTTAAATCAGCCCTTCTTGGCAATATCTCAGTTGTAGAAGGTGACATTTCCTATTTGTTAAATTTTCACAGGATCTTTTTCTCTGTGCAAATTTTATCTCTGATGGATGTTGAGTTTGAGTTGTTATAGTACTGAATTAAGGACTCAGAAATAAAATAACTCACAAATTTTAGGAAAACCATATCCATGTCTAATTAATGGGTATTTTTCATGGGTAAAGAACAGAGGCTTGGCTGTAAAATCTAGAATCTCTTGGCACATAGTGAAAGATTTTTCTTCTGTCATTTCCAGTAACTTGAATGAATGGACAGGAATAATTCTAGTATTTTGTCTGTATCACTGATGCTCTATGTTGGACACATTAGAACTCACTGTCTTCATTTCTGTACCAAACAAACCATCACTTCCATCCGTACTAACTGCTGCAAACAATGAATCTTCCCATCAAACTCAAAATGTGTAGAAGGGACTTAATCAGCTTTTGTAGCTGCTATGCTGAGGGTCTTAGAATGTAAGGTTATTAATGGAGGATACATGTCAATCAATCTGCAAAGTCTGGAAGGAGATAATGAAGAAAAAGGAAAGAAACAGTAAGGTAGCATCAGCAGTGTTTGGATTGTGTGTGAATAACCTTTGAGGAGCAGGGCTAAGAAGGATCCAAGTTTGGGAAAGTTGGTGGTACATCTGTAAAGCTCAGTTTTCTTGGATGTTAGCCCCTTGTTGGTCCTTTTTCAATTTGAGAGTTCTATGTTAAAAACATAAAATTTAAAAAAATCTGAAATAATATAAGCGTTCCAGAAGACCACATAGGATATTTTAGTCTGACAATGCAACACATCCTAGATTTTTCCTATTTGCACTCAAAACCTATTTCCTTTAAAAATAAACTCTTGCATAGAGTGATGGAATCATTACTCAAAATAAACAATTATAGAAGAACAGTAGCAGAGGGGGCAATGAGAGGTCATGCGCTTCACCCCTGTTTGCTGAGGCATGATCCATCCTGTTGCTACTGAACCTCTATCTGTACAGTTGATATTTAAATGTACTTAAATTCTGCTCTTTTTGTCACTGAGAATTTTCTGTAGGGCCTCATGACTGGACCACAGAATTTGTCCATTGTTTTATCCTAAGAAAATGTATGCATTTCCAAGTAGATGACTTAACCATCTTCGTTATATAAAGCCAAATATTCAGACAATAGAAGCTCAGCCTGTTGTCAAATTGCATTTCCAATTGACATTCTGTGAGACATTAGAAGTCACTACATATATCTTCAGTGCATGTGGGAGTCATGACATTAAAAATGACAAAAAACTTATTATGCAGACAGAAAATAAACATTTTCTTCCCTTAAAGAATTTGAGATTGATGGATAATTACTTTGCTTGCCAAGGAGAGACTTCCATAATCAGTATAAATCATAAGGTCATTAAATTGGTAGGGCAATGAGAAATAAATCAATGCACTGAAGATGACTTGTAATTGCTTGTTGCAGGATACATGACTGAATGATATTTTGTAAAGACCGTACTGTGCATCTATCTAATTGGGCTTGGATGTGTTAGAGTCTATAGCAGAGCTTACTGAATAAGTCAAAGACCACCCACATATGAACCAAATGACTTACGTGTCTGTGGGACACTCAGGAAAATCTGTGCTTACTGCTCCATCTCAACTCCATCAGGAAATTCATAGGCTGCCTTAAAAAAAAAAAAAAAAAAAGGATAGAAAAGGAAACAAAAGGTTGATGCAATTAATTTTGTATAATGTTTCTAAAACCATGGAGTTTCAATGGTATGGAGACAAAAGTGACATGCAGTCATAGTGACAGCAATGCTGTTTTGGAATGTTCTGCATGTATATATTTCATAATTGGATTCAAATGACCAGAAAGTGACACTTCTCCCACAAGCAGACAGCTTTTTCTTGTAGCCAGCTCTGATAAATAGTTTGGATTCAAAATCTCAAGAAATTAAGACTTTGCAGTTCGTGACCTTTTACTACTGTGGGTTTATAAATAATATATTCATCAAAATCAACTTAATTAACATGTGCATCTGCAGAAAGGCAGTAAATAACTATTAAAATTGAAGTAAATTGTGGTGCAGGATTATCAGCAGGCCTCATATTCTAGAGGATTGCTTTGAGTCTGTTTCATAACCTGGGCAAAATAGATTTGTATATCTAAAACCCATTTATTCTATTGTTTTCCCTGTGGATTCTGGACTCTTTTGTTCTCAGTTAACATCTATATCAGTATGGATTAACTCTACTAAAAATAACAGGATCATTCCAGATTTACATCAGTGTAATTTTGGTTTAACATGCCTGTTGCTAGTGAAGTAAAAGGCAGGGATTTGTTAAATGGTTTTGCTCATTCAACATGCTTAGTTTCAAGTAAATGTATTTGTTTAGTACGGATGAAAAAAGATAAAGTAGTTGTATGATATTAGGACTTAATCAGTGTTTAATTGCTCTTGTGCTGGGAGCTGTACAAATATAGAAAGAGACATGTTCCTTACCTTCAGATGTCTTAAAATTACAAAGGCAAATAATAGGATTGGGAAAGTGATGCATCGTGCAAAAAAATGAAAAAAAAACCAACAAACAAACAAACAAAACCCAATCAACATGGTTTTCTTAGTTATGTATTGTAGCTGGATTTTTAGGGTTTTTTTTTCTGATTGTTGTTTATTACCTGGGACAAGACATAATGGAAAGAGGAGGCAGTAGGAATAGCCAGAGTTGTTACTAAAAAGAAAAAAAAGCTGGAAATGCATAAAAAGTGAGAACTACCTCTTTGCCCAGTAAGTTACTAAGAAGAGTAAAGCAGGTCTGAAGTGATTATTTAATCTGAAACCCTCAGTTTTATTGTTTGTTAACTAAGAACAGGAAAAAACCCAAGTGTTAAAGACTCTTCAGAGCGTTCATTAAAGCACCTCACTATCTGCAGATTGCCATGGCTACTATCCAAGCACGTAATTCAAAGAGAATTAAATATAACATCTTTCAAATTTCCAAACATTATTCTATATTAAAAATTGGTATATTGCCCCAATATTTATAAGAAGCCAAAGCAAATGCTGCATCAGAACTCCAAAGCATACAGGCTGTTCAAAAATGAGATTCATCCTTCAGACTGAAGCTGGTCAATATCTACCTAAAAAAAAAAACACTAGATGAGTAAAGCAAAACTTTTATTTTACATATTTTTCTAATGGTTGCATATGGTTTTAAACTTATTTTATCTTTTTATTTAATGTTAAATCTTTGATGGCAAATGAGTAAGAAAACCACAAAATAGTTTCCAGTCTGTTAAATGACAGATAAATTGATTTAGCTGGTTTGGAATTAAGTACTCTCTTTTTTTGAGGATTTCATGGCTATCTCTACTTGCCTTAATTATAATATTCTTCAGAAGAAAATCCAAGCTTTTTGAATTATGTGATAACATGAGCAATTAGAAAATACACTGCTGTGTCAACCATGCTCAGTTTTAACAAGAATACTTCACTCCAGGAGTCACAGTCTTCTGGTAAAATTAGTTTACTGAACATAGTGGAATTATGATATTTCTTTTCTTGCCTGATTATATTCTACTTTCACTTTCATCATGTCTCAAACTTTCTCTGACTCATGAATTTTTTTTTTTTTTTTTTTTTCCTGGTGAGATTTAAACAATTGTCCATTTCTATTATCCATGCGTGACAATGATAGAAAGAGTTCATACTTTTCTGAATAGATGAAGTTATGTTTCTGCAGTACTTTCTTAGACAAGAGATTCTGCCAGATTTTCAGGTGCAACATTTCAGTGCTGTTCCATCAAATCTAGTTCTTTTAATACTAAAAAAACCCCAAAATATGTAGTCAGAAAGACAACACACGGGAGAGTTGAAAAGAATAGGCCTCTGAGCCATATGAAGTTTGACCTTTGTTGAATGCCTAACAATAAATTTATGAAAAAAAAGATTGTTAAGCATGAACTAGAGCTATAGTATCTGTTGCTGTTTGTTGCTCTGTTGCCACGTCTCTGTACAGGTAAGAGCTAAAGAAGTCTCTGAAGCCTTTTCCAAATAACAATCTTCAGTAGCGTTCTTGGATTTAAACTCTTTCCGAGAAGTTTGGTACTAGACCTGGGTAGCATATTGTGTTTTTCAGCACCACCAGTGGATATTTTTATTTCCACCAGCACTGTCTGAATACAGAACGGGAAGCCCATAGGACACTGCATTGTCACAGAGTGGCAGTTGTACTTAGTCTTCATGATTGTGTGGTCTGTACTTCAGAAGTCAGATAATGAGGAGCTCATCCTCCTGTTAAGCACCTGAACTTGGACACTTACATGTAAAGGGTACAGAAGTTTAGGTAACATTTTCAAGTCTCCATGACTAAACATCTTTGAGAACAAATCAGACAGACATTTATGTGAGGAAGTGGACTAAAACATCTTTTCAACCTCTGTTTTCTGCAGTTCTGTGATAGACCCATGCCATTCCTTTTCATTTTCTCTACACTGCCAAAACAACATGGTAAAAGAATTGCAAACATTGCAGATGCAATTTCAGCATTACCTGGAGAAGACAGATGGAAAGAGGGAAGCCAAAAACATTTCTTATTTTATTTTGGGAATTAAAGTTGAGGATAAGAGGTGTTTTCCCTTGGCCAGGAAGGCAGAGGGAAAGGAGGGATAATGCCAGCTGCTCTGTTACTCACAAAAGCAAGATCTCACTAATTTGATATTCTTCTCCACCTACATACAGAGAATAATCATCTCCTAAAAATATTTATACATCCATACTGATTTCAAATAGAACACATACTTCCAAAAATGTAATAAAGAGATGTATGCTCCAATAATGAAGGTTATAAAATATTTAAATACTTCCTCCGCTTCTTTCAAGAGGAAATGCCAAATAGCAAAGAGGAAGGAGATTCCAACTTCTCTTGTTTTTAGTGTGAGGTTCTTATTCCCCTTTGCTTTATCACTCTCTTCTCCCAGAATAAAAACGTATTACTATTTTGTGATGCATACTCTGATCCAAACTTCATACATATGCATTGCCATATGTTTCACACATCATATGCTTTCCTTAGTTTCATTTCAGGTTCAACATCAACACTCTTTACCCATCACGCTTATGTACACATACTTTGTTCATTTCACACATCTTCCTATGTTTGCAGAGTTGAACAGAGAAAGAAGCTGAATTGATTATATCTTATAGGGAAGAAGAGACTCCAGCCCTTCCAGATATCTAGGCCCTTCTGTGTCATCCTTACTCACTACTAACTTGAAAACAATAATGTAAAATGTTCTTTATGAATCTAATCTTAACTCCCATGCTTGTTCAAGAGTAGAAATTCAGTGAAACAAAGAAAAAATATCTCATGTAAAGCATCAAGAGAGGAAATTACAAGCAGATTTGAGTATCTATAAGAAGCATCACAAAATCAGATTTTAGATTCCCTGTCACCTAGTGGAATCCCCTGCTTAGGCTAAGGCCCAGGTTATCCTAGGGATAAGTATCACTGTCTGAGTAGTTATCCTTAGAGGCCAGTTTCCTAGTGCAACCTAGAGAAGATGTAGCTCACTGCCTGCTGACTGCAGAGAGAGCCCTGCTGCAGCTCAGGATGCTCAAGACAAGGGACCTAGACATATGTTTTAGACTCCAAAGAGGATATCATGATTTTCTGGACAATGAAGTTCCAGAAATATAAAAGGAATCTTCCTTCTAATGAGTGAATGGCAAAGAAAACAGAACAAAAATGAAAGGCTTGAGGTGGTTGTTTCCAGCTCTAAGTCTCCTAAGAAACTGCAATGGAACTGCCTATGGAGAAATTTTCATGTTTGAAGCATTCTCCTAGGATATTGCAATGTATAGGCTGGATGGGGCTCTGAGCAACCTGCTCTAGTGGGAGGTGTCCCTGCCATTGGCAGGGGGGGTTGGAACTAGATGATCTTTAATGTCCCTTCCAACCCTGATAATTCTGATTCTATGATAGGTGAAATGAGTGCTACACAGGGCACACAGCTGATGCTGTCCTTGAATTTTGTTTTTTTGGGTTTGGGTTTTTTTTTTTTTTGTTTGTTTGTTTTTTCTGGAAGTCTTATTGAAGTTTGGGTTTCTTTTTATTTTATTTTTTCAGAGAGTGGTAGGGGTGGAGGTGGGGGCATACTGTGTTTTACCTGCTAGGCAGCTGAGGAAGGGATGGTAATGATTTTACTTATTTTTTTTTCCAGTGAGACTGAGATGATATAGCAGCCTTTTTCCTATATTCTGCTTTCTTTTAAGACCATAATTATATAATTACAGTATGCTTATGCTAACGTAATTGAAACAGATGTTGTAAAATAGCATTTCTTAATATGTTTAAATTTTACAGTCTGTACTTACAGTGAACAAGGAAATCAGCACTTAGAACTGTGACTCTCAACATTTCCAGATTTATAACAGTGTTAGGCATTCCATCAATATATTTAGGATCTTACATGGGAATACTATATATATATCTCTAGACAATGATCCTTTTGATTTATTTTCAATTTGTCATTTTAGTTATGGCTACGGATAGGAAGTATTTATGCTGTGGATGCTTACAAGTGGATACCAAAATTAAGAGTTCTTTTATGCTTTAGAGCAAATTTGTTTTTTATTGGTTTATTGACCTGTATGGTAATCTTTTGGTTCTCAAGCTGAGCCATCTAGTGCTGTTTGGTGTTATTCATGGACAAACTGACTTCTGGACCTATTTAGATACCGCATTTATATTCCTACTGTCCCTATTCAAATATACTTATTTTTTAACTGTATTTCGCAGTTCTATTTCAGTAAGTGTCAAAATGAGACTTCCTATTGAAATAACTAATAATTTCATTATTTGAATGCTCCCCTGGGAAAGGGACTACCCTCAGCTCATCTCCCTTCTCCAAAGCTTGTCATATACAAGCAGCATTTGGGGAGCGAGACAGGAATTAAGTGTTATGTTGGCTAAGGTTGCCACTGCCTTAGAAGGATCCTGTTCCTAACTCACTACCTTTTGCTGCTCAGGGCAACAAACCCCAGAGTAGAGGTGTGACCTATGGCTTCAGAATTCTGCAATATCCCTGCTGACCACCACCATTAACCTTTGTCAGGGGAGGCACCTCACTTGACCTCTACCCTTTCTGAACCCTAAATGTCACAGGAAACAACAATTCATTTGATATTTATATAGATAAAAATACAGCTTTATTCTCATTTGACATTTATATACAGTTACATTATGGTTTTTCAGATAAATGTCAAATGAAAGGTTTCAAAATCTGACATTTTTTAATAGTACGCCTAAAAATGTTGCGGTCAAATGAAGGACTGTGATTCATGTGGCACTTAGAATGTTCTACCTGTCTTCTGCACACAACTTGAAGGCTAATTTCAGCTACACAGAGATCAGTATGGTAGCACCTAACCAGAAAGATGAGAGTTCTCTGGGGAAATACTGAAATTGAAGAAAAACTGCTCATTTTCATGTCATAGACACTCTGAGTCTTACTATCAAAGAGCTGAAAAACTATTTTAGCTCTGTAAGGCTTCACTACTCTTTAACCAGGTTCTTCTGGATGTTTCACACATGGAGGGTTTAATATTTTATACCAAGTTTATTTATTTGTAGATATTTGCCATTATACAGGATTTTGATTTAACAGACTCATACTGCAAAGTACTGAAATCACAACACGTGCAAATTGCACTTCACAGAATGCAGGAATTGCACTATAGAGTTGTACCACAACACAAGCGTGATTCTCATTACTGGTCTTTGTAATATGCTCACTGTTAGGACACTAGGCATCCCCAGTTGCCAGGAACATATATATGGCTTGAAATTAGTTCAAGTCTATTGCTGTCCTCAAAGTTCATTTTGTTGGTTTTTCATTTTTTATACTCTGTGTTGGATTGAACCATATATACACTTACCATGTTAATATGGCTAACTTAGGAAGACACTTGCACTCTTGATTAACTCGGAAACATTTCCCCTACCCATTCATCCACTCAAGTGATCTAAGGCCACCCTCTACTCCTCTTTGTGTTGAGCTAAGCTCAATTTCCTTTGTAACAGTGATGGTCAGTCACTCCCTCCATTCTTCATTGAGCTTCATGAGCACCTTCTTCCATACCCTGTGAGTTATTTCCCATTGTAGAGGTTTAATGATCAGTCACAAACTCACAGACTAGTCCAGTTCATTTTAAGGACTGATAGGATGGGCATGACATCAGAAAAAAAGGATGATGATAAATCAAAACCAGAGTGACTCTTAATATAAGCAACTCAACCACTATCTTTTAGGGACTTTTAACTGCCTAATAGGTTAAATTTAATTTTATATTATAAAAAATATGCAAAGTTCACTTGCAATCAAAAGTTGTTCTTGAGCTGACCCAGCAAAGAAAGATGCTATTCCATTGAGATTACTTCAGAAGAAGAGTTTATCAAAGGCAGATGGGATTTCTGGCAGCATTTCTTCAATGCTGTTGAACTCTACTGTTGATATAATATTCTGTGCGTAAGAACTTGAAAGGGTATGAGCAAATATGGACAAGATTGCAGATCTGTCAATAAGTAACTTTGTAATCTATTTTACAGTGGTACAAGCTCTTTAAAAAAAAAAAAAAAAAAAAAAAAAATCAGTGAAATTTTATTGCCTACCAGGATTTTCTTTTGCCCTTTTACAGGAGAAAGGGACCTAGACCCACATTGGTTCATAAATATACATTTATTTGGTGCATACAGAATTTATTGCCTAATGATTAACAGATCTTCTAAGAATGCTCTATTTTATAGACACAGTTACTCCTGCTGTTACTAAAACTTTTGATTTGTAGCAATCTCTAGTAAGTGACCATTAATAAAAAATTATATGAACATTTTATATTGTATGTATACCTTGCAGTGAATGATGTTGAGAAAAATCTGACAGCTATAGTACTTTTCAGCCTTATATAAAAGTGTTTAAGAGGCACTCACACTCTTAGGCGCAGGCCCATTGCAGTAATTGCCAGCTGCCCAGAAGGAAAGTGGTTTGGGAGCAAACAGGCTCTTGTTCTTCTGCCTTGCCTCTGTTCTGCTGGCAGTCTTAGGGAAGGACTGGAATAATTTGTTCCTGGTGTAGGGCCTATCAGCAAATGTCATTAACATAACACCCCCTTGAAGCATGAATCCTGAAAGAGAAAAAAAAAGAGCAAGTCATCGGGAAAGCTCCTGGTATGGACTGTGAATGCATACTCTGTAGAAACTTTAAATAAATAGCTTCTGTGTGTGAGAGACAGAAAGGACTTGTGAGAGTGCAGATGCAGATTTATTTTTAAAGTATGTTTAGATGTACCAAATGTGGTAGCTACAGTCAGTCCTTAGAGTTGAAACAAAATCTTAAAAAATTGAGAATGTTGTTTCTTGTTCACGATTACCTTTAGCTCAAACACTTCAATGAAGCTATATAGAATATTCTCATGTATAATTTGTTGGGGACAATAGTTTAACTGGACAATAAATAACTACTGACAACAATAGGCAGGAAAAGAGATTCTCTGCTTCAGCTGTATCATTATGTTCCACCTATTTTCTTTCAAGTAACTGTGTTTGCAAGAAATTTTGCTTATTTGAGACAAGAGAGCTTCTCTGCAATTTATTTATGAACTTTAGTCCAAAGATGCAGCTGATATTTATAGAGCTCTAGCCCTATCTCTTCACAGCAATGTGTATTTCCTTGTGAGGTAATGTACTGCATCTATCGGGGGGTTTTTTCCATATTTCTATACAATCAAGCATATAGAGTTATGTTAGCAGTTCAAGAGGTGTTTTATTCAATTATATATACTACCCTTATGCTGGCAGCATGTCCAAAAGTATCTTAGTTCAGACAATGATCATGAAATGTCATTAATCAGCTCCATGGAACAAGAGAGTGAAGACAGTCCAGAGTGAGCCATTTTTTGTTTTCACCTAGTTCTACATGCCTTCATCTCCTGGAATTCTCCACTAAAAGAAAAAGGGCTGCTCAACACTGCCCCCTATATCCCTGTAGTTATCAACCATACTCATTAAATGACCATAAATCAAAAGTACAGTCCCTTAAGCTCGGCACACAGATACCTGGATACTGATAAAGCAGGCTTGGGACCAGTTTTCATATTGAGCTTGTGATGCTTTTTAGGGTTATATGCCCACCCACCCTCTCCAGAAGAGGAAAATGAAATCAGAGTTAGACTGCTAGCTTTTGAAATAAGAATATACTTTGAAAATAAATTCTTACGAATTATTCTTTTGCTTTAAATCGTAAGTTTGAGGATGAATCACATAACATCTTGACACGGGCCAAACTCCTATTGCAGACATTTGTATTTTGTTCCTGAAAAGGACTTTCACCTAGGAAGATTTTTTAATTATATTGGCTGATCATTACAACACTGAAGATGTGAGCAAACATAATATGTAAAAGCAGAAAGAAAATCTGTATAGTGAGGACTCTTCATAATTTTTATGTATGTGCAGATGAATAATGGCAAGGTAGAAGGGAGAGAACTAGAAAAATGCTGGAATGTAAAGCTATGAAACTGAGTAATTGTATTTACCAAGTGGTATCTCTTGGATAATTTTCTTGGACTTGGGGATAGTAAGGGAGTCAAACAAACCTTAAACACATTCATTCATACAATTTACCCTGTAATATATGAAAATGTGCTTTATCGTGTTCTACTTAATTGAACTCTTCAAATATACTCCACAAACCTTTAAATCCCATTTTATGCCATATGCCATCAAATAAGTATGAGGTTTAATTTTATTAATTACTTATCCCTACACAAAGAAACATTTTTCCATGGATTGGAACAAATTAATCTATGTTTCTTCAAAAATTTGTACTTTGAATGGGTTTAAAACATAATTAAAAAAAACCCCAAAAACCAAAAAACGTTAAAACATTCTTTTTAAACATCAGATGGATCAGTTAGAAGAGAATGGCCATTGCCACACTTGATATTTTGTTATCCTGTGTCTGGGCCAGGTTTGCCTTCTCACCATGAAAATGAAATTCACATCTGCTTAAGTTTTTTTTAGTAATCTAAAATCCCGACCACTAAAATTAGAAACAGGTGCCAGTTAAATGAAAAGGTCATGTAAAAAACCCTACACAATATGTTTTCCATAAGATGGGGGAAGTGTAAAAAAGAGAAAAAGATTGTTTCAAGTCTTACAGTAAGAGAATCAAGGAAATGAAAGAAAAAAAAAATATTATGAAGATAAGCCAGGACATTTAACATGATTTCATTCTTACATGTTAAGATCTTAAAGAAGTTGTATGGCCAAGAACATCACTACTTCTCACTACTTCTCCATCATTTATATCTGTATCAGAAAATCTGAGGTTAGAAGGTTCCATTACAGTTTTATAGTCTGGTCTGTATTCTGGATGCATTTTACTTTGGGCAGGTTTCATTGTTTTGGTTTTTTTTTTTTTCCCCTTTCTCCATGAGAGACATGTTCTGTCTATGTGAGAACAACTGATCATACACCAGTGCCTCGTATACAAAATAATCATGTCAGCAGCAAACTATGAACACTAAAGACCATCTAGAAAGATGATCAAAAAGCAGACAGCACTAAAATTTTAAATAAGCAGCTGAACTGACTAGATCTGGAGAAGTGAGGACCAGATTTGAAATGGTACAAATGTCGGTGTTTACATATGAGTTATGGAATACCTTATTGGCTAAAATTTGTTGGAAGCAATTATTAAAATAATACCTATAAAAGTAAATATATATGAGATTATTTCATTTTTAAAAGGCTATATTAGAGACATAATTTGTTCAGATAAAGGGGACCATCCAGTTACTTACAATAATTAGACTCCGAAAAGACAGGTTGGGTAGCAAACAATTTACACAGTATGTGATTTTAAGGCTATGCTGGAATAAGAAATACGGATTTTTTTTTTTCTTGCTAGAAAAGATCCATGTTTCTAGTCAGAATGGTAGGGGAAATGATACTGTCAAAGTGGAGAAAACAACTAATAGAGCTCTAAACATCTAAATCATGTGCACAAAGGTTGAATTTAACAGGGCTAGGGGATAGGGAAGAGTAAACCAAATAGAAATTGATTCCAGTGGTAGGGTCAGGAAGCATTGGGGAAGGGCAGACTGTGTATGAAGCTCCTCGATGCTTCAAGAAACTACTAAATAAAAACCCCTATTGTATTCAAGTGAAAACATATGGTTGGAGGAAGAAGAGGAGCTGATTGCTAAGCCACATATAGAGGCTCTGCTCCTGAATTTAAGGAGTGGGAATATATGGGAGGAGAGCTAAAATTAGTTCGTCTCTGATGATTTAAGAAGTATTTATGATAGCTTTTTCTCAGAGCGAAGGGTATTATTGGAGGATCACAATAGGATCTTAAGAATAATGAATTTTTTCCCTATTCTGCCCACATTCTTGATACTATGTCAGCATAAAAGAAGGCATAGCTCATGTTTCAAGTATATAGATTTTCATTGAGTCGTGAATCTTGTAACAAGCAGCAGTGGTCTTCAAACTGCCCAGATCAGAGTTTCTAACCATCATTTATTCAAGACTCTTAATTACCTACAGTAGTTTCTGAAAACAATGCATAACATATGGCTGAATTTGAAGATAAGAGATCACAATTTTATTTTAAGGAATTTGGTCATACAATAATGCTACGTTACTCTGAAATCTTATTGATCTTACATTTTATTGTGCTTGGCCTCTTAGTGTATGGATTTTGGCGAGATCTTAAGGAACACATAATTATTGTATTTTTAGACATATGGTGAGATATCTTCATTGATAATTAGATAATCTGAAACTAAGTTGGTCTAAGTTGGCTCCAAAGATTTTCACAACATCTAATATATGGTATTTTTGTGGAAAATATAAAACCAGAACATCCTTTACCTGAAATACCTTAAGCATCCCCACATTGTGTCAAAAATGTCCTTCTTAGGAATGAAAATTTAACAGTTCTTAATTTTCAGCACATCTAAATAAGCATGTTATAAAAAAATGACCCATAGGAAATTTTGAGGTTTTAAACTCTGCATATCATTGTCTGTTGTGATACCTGTTGTGAAAGAATGTCCATTTTTGAGAAGACAACTGCAATCTATGAATCTCACAAAATTGACCTACCATTTTGTCATGTCACAAAACTGACCTACCTACTTGTCATGAAACAGTAGTACATGATGAAAATCATGTCCCTCTAGTAGTGAAATAAAGGCATTTTACAGTCCAAGTGGAGAAATTTCCATTGTGGTTTACTACTATTCACTGCCTAAATGGGATTCATTTTTGTTAAACTTTTGCATCAATCTTGAACATCAAATTCAATCCTTCTTCCCCATTCTCTGTTCCTTTACTCTATATTACTTTGGCTTTTCTTCCAAAAGAACTGCAATAAAATGAATGTTTTCATTACCTGAAATATAACGCAATTACAGGAATTACCTGAGTTGAGCATCTATTTGGTTACCTCTGAGGAAGATGTCAGTGAGGGTTGTGACAGGAGTCAGCAGAGATCTCCAAGAGCAAGGAGGAAGCAGAAAGTTCAGTTCCTTTTCTCCCTTCAGTACTCATGTTCTTTCCATTTCCAACTCTTAACGAATGCAGCCATGACAGGAGTGCTCAGAGCAAGATGGTCCTCCAGTAATGCAGGCAGATCACAGTATGGGCAAATAGCTCTGAGACACAAAGGAGTGTAAAGCTGTTGTGCAATTCATTGTAGAGCATAATACAAGGAAAAAAAAAAAAAGTTTAAAATGGAAAATTTTACCAAGTATATATTTGGAGGAATTCCCAACTCCAAGACTGTCTTATTAGAACAAGGTCTATATGCACGATGGGAATAAAAGCCACAAGATAGTATAGTTTTCGGTGTGTTATGTGGGTTTTTTGCTTTGTCTGGAGCTTTTTTTTAATTATTATTATTTATGGCATTGAACATATGACTGAAATACATGCATACTATCTAATAAGCTGTTTCTCCCAAAACTGTCATTTCAGATGAATCTCATTAAAAACCCACTTTCTGAACAGATAAACAAAGTTGCAATGTTTTTTATTTTAATGAGGTAAGGTGATTTCTTGCTGCGCAAGTGTGCCTAGACCTTTAAAAGCACCCTTTTCCTTTAAAAACACCCTTTTCCTTCTATCTATTGAGGATAATGATGTTTATCAATGCATCATTGTCCTATTTGCTGATAAGACTGACCTAGTGAGCTATATATAAGAAGTAGGGACTCCTCTGCCAATAAAAATGTCAGTATTGCTGTTCTGAAATTGCACTATTTCATTGTTTGAATTATTACAATGTCATTGTCATAAACTTGAACAATCTCATTTGAATTACAGCTTTTGGTTGAAATTGTCATGACTTTTTTTTTTAATTTTCTTTTTACTTAGGCTGATGATCACAGTTTTACCTACTGATGATGATCACATGGCACTAATCAGAACTGTGGGGGATTTTCTTGGGTTTCTTGCTCTGAATAATTTCTCAGGCTCAGAACAAAACTGTACTCTTCATTTCTGAAAAATCTTTGCTGTCATGTTGAAGAAGTTTAGACATAGAAATACAGAATTGTTCACTTAGCAGTTTTTACTTCTCTTATTTATTTATTTTTAAATGATTGCTTGTGAGGGAAGCATGGAAAGAATTAAAAAAGAGTAGAAAAAGTGTTCTCAAAGTACAACATGACAGGAAACAAATTCCCCCCAAATTCCCTTCAAACCCATCTGAATCTATTTAGTTTCACTTAACATAAAGCATTCTGGATACCTTGGAAAAATTCTGTTATCTTTATATATTAGACACTTCCAAATCATATTAGAATAAAAGATGACCCAAAATGCATATTTTTGTGCATTTTATACTGAGGTATTTAAAATTATTTTTTCCTTAGTGTTATGTAAATTGGTTTCGGACATTTCCATATTATTAACAGAATGTTTATTACTTTTTGAGGTTTGGCTTTTGTGTTCATTTTATGTTTTAGTCATGGTAAGAGGTAGAACTTCTAATACGGATCACAGAACTATTTCAAATTTATTTTGTGTTTTTTCTGTGGGGGCTCTATTGTGTTTTACACTAAATAAATTCTATCCATTTCTTATTGTCTTCTTAATTTTTAATTTATGATAGTCATGGGATTATTACTTATACCTAAATTTAGCAAAGCCTCTAATGTACAGAGTTATCTAATTTGCTAAAAGGCATTGGAAAAGTTCAGATTTATGTAAAATCTCTGCTTTTGGGCAGAGGCATAGTGTAAGCAGAAACTTTCAAGGAAAAGGCATACTTTGATCAATAGGCATTCGAATGAATATCTAAATGGTTAATGTGTATTGCATACAAAAATATAGATCTGAGACTCTTGGAAACTACTTTACTTTCATCTCCAATTTGTTGAAAACTTCTTCCATGAAATAATGATTAATTCTAATTTGGACTTCAAGAGGTTTCTAATGCTGATAATTTTGTAAGGGGTATTTTGTGAGTTACTGGCACTTAGTTTTATTCATTTGGGACTTCTTTTGGATACATACACAGTTTTTTAAATATCTAAGACCTTAAATATCTACAGCCAACTCGTTAGCTAATCAGTAATAACAAATACTGATCTCAATGTGCAGATTCTAGACAAAGACAAGGGAACTGTTTCAGAAGGTATCATTTCAATGAATGAACATTAGTTCTGAAGAAAACTGAGCACTGCCATCTTTTGTTGGAAGATACCAACTGCAACTTTTAAACAGAATATTTGGATCTGTTCTGATTTGTATGCAGAACTCTCTATCAGAAGGTTTGTTTACCACTAAGACAGATGTTTTTTCTTTCTAAACATAAGAAAGAACATTTTCTATATTCAGTGGATATTTGCTGAGGGAGAAAACTGCAAGCATAAACACAATTATGAAGAGCAGTCAGGACTTACCATTCTACTAGGCCGCTAGACTTTTATGAATGAAAACACTTCAGGCCAAATCCATTAAGACCAGATATGGCCTTTTTTTACAATAATGCATTTGAGTGTTCTTGGTTGATGTAGCTGATATTTTTAAGAAAGAAAATTTAAAAGTACCTACTTGTAACCTGTACTGCTGCTGAATCACAGTTTATTTTCTGACAAGACAGAAAATCTAGGGTGGTCAGAAGGTCTTTCTTTTCTGTTGTGTAGCTCAGAGAGGGAAGGGTGAAATGAAAACTGGTAGGTAATGTACATAGAAATGCAGAAATTATTATGTCTCTGATTTTACTCATTGTGTGTTATGGCAGCTTAACAAGGACTGCTGCTCTAGAATCCAAGGCATTTGTAAGAAATGGCATAGTGAAATTTCACAGTGCCTTTCAAAACTGGAAGTTCTGTGGTTTTAAAATGGTTATCAATTCTTCAGTTTCCTAAGTTGAAAGACATATCAGAGCCACAACTACCATTTTTGTATGCAAAATTTCCTCCTTCATGTCTATTACTTTTTTTGAGTTCTTTCTGACACTGGGAAAAGCAGGACCCTTAAATCTGAATTTGACTGTCAGTCTTTTGCTGAAGATGTATAGTGTATTACCAATGGGCAACTCTAGAATCATTGAATGGTAGGGGTTGGAAGGGACCTCTGGAGATCATCATGTCCTAACCCCCCTGCCAATGCAGGAACACCTGGGGCAGGCCACACAGGAACAGATCCAGGCCAATCTTGAAAGTCTCTAGAGAAGGAGACTCCAGAACCTCTGGGCAGCCTGTTCCAGGCTCTGTCATTCTCACAGTGAAGTTTTTCCTCATGTTGATGTGGAACTTCCTGTGTTTCACCTTGCTACCATTACTTCTCATCCTATCACAGGGCACAACTGAAAAGAGACTGGCCCCTTCTACTTGACACCCACCCTTCAGATATTTGTCCTGCATCTGGGAAAGAATAATAAAGTACACCAATACAGACTGGGAGATGATCTGCTGGAGAGCAGCCCTGTGGAGAAGGACTTAGGAGTCCTGGTAGACAACAAGTTCTCCTTGGAACAGCAATGTGCCTTTGTGACCAGGAAGGCCAATTGTATCCTGGGGTGAATTAAGAAAAGCATGTCCAGCAGATCAAGGGAGGTTCTGCTCCCCCTCTACTCTGCACGTATGAGACCTCACCTGGAATATTGCATCCAGTTCTGGGCTCCCCAGTTCAAGAGAGACAGGGATCTACTCAAGAGAGTCCAATGGAGGTCTACAAGGATGATGAAGGGACTGGAACACGTGTCTTATGAGGAAAGGCTGAGACCCCTGGGGCTTTCTAGTCTGGAGAAGACCGAGAGGGGATTTGATAAATGTTTATAAATATGTGAGGGCTGAGTGTCAAGAGGAAAGGGACAGCCTCTTCTCACTCATGCCCTGTGACAGGACAAGGGGGAATGGATGT
>JANHGN010015241.1:14548-39252 GCA_024605025.1 Megaceryle maxima | reverse complement strand
TTTGTTCTCAAAAAAAAAAAAAATAATGGAAGCAGAGGAAGGTGAGGTAAGTATTTATTTTTTTTTTTTTTTAATTTTTTTTAATTTGTCAATAAGACAAGGCACTACAAAAGGTAAAGGTAAAGGTAAAGATCTGTAAAGTCATTCCCCATTCTAGACCTCCATGAAAGCAAGCCATGCCCTGCCCTAGTCAAATGCATCAGGAGAGCTATTGGTAGCACACAAGTTCCCCCCCCTTGAGCACCCAAAGGAAAAGCAGCTGGGTACTGCACAGCCTGGTGTCTTCACAAAGTGGAAAGAGGACATGGACCTCTACCTCGTGGCCAAGTGTGTGGCAAAGCATATTTTCCCTTCAGTGTAAACTCAACCTTAGGTGTCTAGTGAATCATATACCCAGCTGCTGGCTCTGGTACTATCCTGGCATGCTCTCCCGGGTGTGTTCCTCACACTCTTAGACTATACTAGACAGTGCAACACAGACCTGTTTATCAAAACATTTGGTGCAAGGAGGTTTTATGTCCACACTACACATTTTTCAGGAGAGGGTATTTCAGTTTGGCTCTACTCCAGTTCTATGGACCGCAGAACTGTCAGCAACCGATGCACATTATGTGCACTTATGGAGAACACCTTCCAGCATGGTGTGATCTGAATGAAATCCACTTCATCTGCTCTGTCACAACTCATGAACCAGGGCACAGCAAGGAGGCATGATAAAACACACTTGAAAACAAACTTCTGATTACAACCAAGGTACTAATGTAGGTCTACCTTAGGCAGCTGACATGACTAGGGTTGCAGGTGTTCCTTCTCTAGTTAGTGGAGATATTTCAGAAGGCAATTGGGAATTTTGGAAGATTGAAATACTATTCTAAGGGGCTTCTTTCTCTCACAATTAATGAGCTGAACTTGACTGCTTCAGAAAGTCAGCTGAAAATCATCTTGATCTCAAAATATACCTATGGCTTAAAAGTGACATTTTATAAAAGACTAACAATATGATGGAGGATGTGACCTACACAACTGATGTTAACAGTCTGCTTTATCAAACTTCCCTGTATGACACTACATTTGAAAAAAATCCTCTGCTAGGATTGTAGATAGGATCTGCCTACAGCTTCATTTCTCTTTTAAGAGATATAGAAGCCTGTAAAGAAAGGATCACCACAGCACCAAATATAAATCATGAGTTTTGTAAAAAAAATATTTTTCTCTCTTCTTTAAGTGAAGTTCCAAAAAGTATACCCTTGCTGGTGGCAAAAACTGAGAAGCTTCAGCAACAGTAATTTCTAATAGCAGGTCCCTTTGTTTGTCTATTTCTTTTTTTAAATTGAGACATTGCAAGTACCCTAAAATGTTTAAGAAACAGTAGGAAAGACTTTTGGGTTTTGAACAATGCAGTCTATTTAGCCAAACACAGCTAATGTAGTATAGAGACCACAATTGGAAACAACTGTTAGTCAGACATCAGTTAGCCTTGTTTTCAGACTGAATGTCAATAGACAATGAAACCACCTAAATTAATTTAAGTGGTAAGCTAAAAACAGGCATTCAAATAAAATCTTTAAACAGAACTCAAGAGTCTAGGACCCATCTGCCGCAGGTTAGGCACCTGAGGCACAATCAGACACTGGAGCCTAGCTATACACCTGCATTTCATATGACAAAAAGCAGCAGTGGACAGTGGGATCATTTTCAGCCATGATTTAGTCTGTGTTCTCCATCTGTCCTTGGAAAGAATAGCAAGTTTAAGTCACTGAGGTAGACTTTTCTTGCTATAAAACAATGCCAAATACGAAGGTGTATGATGAAAATGGACCCTCGGGTGTACCCTCAGCAAGTTTGCTGATGATACAAAACTGGAAGGAGTGGCTGACACACCAGAAGTCTGTGCTGCCATTCAGCAAGACCTGGACAAGTGGGAGTTTTGTGGAGGGGAACCTAATGAAGTTCAACAGGGTAAGCGTAGAGTCCTGTACCTGGGGAATAATAACCCCATGCACCAGTACCGGTTAGGGGTAGACCTGCTGGAAAGCATGGAGAAGGACCTTGGAGTCCTGGTGGATAACAAGCTAATCCTGAGCTAGCAATGTGCCCTTGTGGCCAAGAAGGAAAATGGTATCCTGGAAGAAGTGTGTTCCCAGCAGGTTGAGGGAAGTTTTCCTCCCCTCTATTCTGTCCTAGTGAGGCCACATCTGAAGTATTGTCCAGTTCTGGGCTTCCCAGTTTAAAAGAGACAGAAAACTACTGGAGACAGTCCAGCAGAGGCCTATAAAGGCTATTGGGGGACTGGAACATATGTCTTTTGAGGAAAGGCTGAAAATCCAGGGTCTGTTTATCCCAGAGAAGAGAAGACTGAGAGATGATCATATCAATGCTTATAAATATCTAGAGGGCAAGTATCAAGAAATGGGGCCAATCTCTTTTCAGTGTTGCCCAGTGATAGAACAAGAGGCAATGGGCACAAACTGGAATACAGGTAGTTCCACCTAAACATAAAGGTAAAACTTCTTTCCTGTGAGGGTGACAGAGCACTGGAACAGACTGCCAAGAGAGATTGTGGAGCCTGCTTCTCTAGAGACTTTCAAAGCCTTCTGGACATGTTCTGGACATGGTTCCTGTGCAACCAGCTTTGTCAGGGAGAGCTGAACTAGATGTTCACCAAAGGTCCCTTCCAACCCCTACCTTCTATGATTCTGTGAAACAACTTTCTGGGACTCTGGGACAACAGACCATAGCTTCCCAAATCACCCCTAAATTCCTGGCATAGCTCAGAAGAAAAGCCAAAGGTAGATGTATCAACAGTTAAAATGAGATATGCTGGTATCTGGAGTAGACTATTTAAAGCAGATTTCAGCAGGAGAATATTTTTTTTCACCTTCTCAGTAATGTATCCTGCTTCTCATCTTCATTGTATTTCTTCTCCAGTATTTCTCTGCCAATCATTTCCATAGTCCAAGTGTTCAGTAACTTCAAAGGCTGTTAAGGACAGCTCTTCACAAACTGCAAGTGAGGAACTTGAACAAGTCTAGCTTGAAGCACTGGGTTCACCATTTCAGACAGGTCTCCTGGGACCAGCCACTGTGTCTTCTGTGTCTTGTCAACTGTCTTCAAACCTCAAAAAAGATAACATTTTCTCCAAGTAGCATCCTACTTCTGTGGCAGAGGTCTCTTCCAGTTTGGCATCTTGATCTCAAAGAACCAGCCCAGATAGTCTGTGCAAAATCCATATCAAAATAATAACTTAGAATCAAAGAATCACAGAATAGTTTGTGTTGGAAGGGACCTTTAAAAGACATCTAGTTCAACACCCCATCAATGAGCAGGGACATCTTCAACTAGATCAGGTTGTTCACAGCCCTGTCCAACCTGACCTTGAAGGTTTCCAGGTGTTTCCAGGGATGGAGCATCTACCACTTCTCTGGACAATATTTTACCACCCTCATTATAATATTTTTTTTCTTTTTATCTAGTCTAAACCTACCCTCATTTAATTTAAAACTAATATCCCTTGTCCTATCACTACAGACACTACTAAAAAGTTTGTTGCCATCTTTCAGCAAGGCTCCTTTTAAGTATTGAAAGGCCATAGTAAGACCTCCCCATAACCACTATTCATTTACGCATGCAACCACTTATACCTATCTCTCTGGGTTGGGAACTGGCATGTAGCAATAATCACATCTCTTGCACACTGTATCATCCCTTTCTTACTCCTTGGCACTGTTTCTTACCACCCTTGAATTTCCTTTATCCATCCTATCTCCTACAAAATAAACTAGCCTAATCTAATTACTTTTTCCCCATTGTTTTAATTTTTGCTACATTCATATGCAAATTTAGTGTTTATGTTATTGTTACCTAGATATTTTCATCCCTAAATAGTATTACTGATACCTGTAGGTGCTGTTGGTTTTACATGGTCCTTCCTCCTTCTCCACATAACTTAATACTACTTTTCAACTAAGAAGATGGGCCATTCCTCATATAACTTCCCCTAAACCACCTAAAAGATACTGCCCCTCCTCATGGCACCATCTGTAAGTTTTTCAGCTTCTTACACTGCTATCTGCCATGCCTGACAAATTCCAACCTCATGCTGGACAGTTTCCCACGTCCAGTTCAGATACTTTAATGTCAGACCAGCGACTAGCCAGTGACATAATCATCTGCCTGCAGTTCTAACACCTTGAAGTCATGGACTATCAGGAGACCAGTTATCTAGAAAAGAAGGTATATGGAAGAAGGAGAAGGGCAGAAGTTATATGGTGAGGCAGATATAAATGGTTGGACTATTGTGCACTGTTGGCTGGATGGTCGTACTCAAAAAGTTGTGATCAACAGCTTGATGCCCAAATGGCACCCAGTAATGACTGGTGTTTCTCAGGGACTGGTACTGGGACCAGTGCTGTTTAATATATTTGTTGGCAACATGGACAGTGGTATTGAGTGCACCCTCAGCAAATCTGTGGATGACACCGAGCTGTGTGGTGTGGTCAGCACACTGGCAGGAAGGGATGTCATCCAGAGGAACCTGGACAGGCTTGAGAGATGGGCCCATGACAAACTCATGAAGTTCAAGAAGGCCAAGTGCTAGGTTCTGCACCTGCGTGGAGACATTCCCAGGCACAAGTACAGGCTGAGAGGAGTATGGATTGAGAGCAGTCCTGAGGAGGAAGACTTGGGCATGTTGGTTGCTGAAAATCTTAATATGAGCGAGAAATGTGTAAACGCAGCCTAGAATGCCAACCATATCCTGGGTTGCATCAAAAGAAGCATGTCCAGCAAGTTGAGGGAGGTGATTCTGCCCCTCTACTCCACTCTTGTGAGACTCCACATGGAGTACTGTGTCTAGTTCTGGAGCCCACAACGCAAGAAGTACATGGATCTGTTGGAACAGGTCCAGAGGATGTCTACAAAAATGATCAGATAGCTGGAACACCTCTCCTGTGAGGACAGACTGAGACAGTTGGGCTTGTTCAGCCTGGAGAAGAGAAGACTCTGAGGAGACCTTATTGCAGCCTACCACTATCTGAAGGAGGCATAAAAGAAAGCTGGGAAGAGAAGTTTTACAAAGGCTGTAGTGATAGGACAAGGGGTAATGCTTTTAAACTGGAAGAGGGTAGATTTAGATTGGAAACAAGAGCAAATTCTTCATTATGATGGTGGTGAGACACTGGAACAGGTTGCCCAGGGAAGCTGTGGATGCACCATCATAGGATGTGTTCAAATCCAGGTTGGATGGCGCCTTGAGCAACCTGGTCTAGTAGGAGATGTCCCTGCCATGGCAGGGGGGTTGGAACTAGATGATCTTTAAGGACCCTTCCGACCTAAACCATTCTATGATTCTATGACTCTATAAGTGAGAGGAACAGACACACCTCATTATCTTGAACCTCAACCTAACAGAGCTCACTGGTTTCAGAGGCAGGATCTAGTCCAGATCTGGGCTTTCAGCACTGAAGTTGAGGGAAAAAACAGCTGGAAGCAAAGATGAAAATCACTCTTATTAACACTTTAAGGACCTTCACTGTTAACCAATCTGTACAGAGTAGTAGAAGTGAATAAGAAAGCCAATCAGATATTCAAGAATGGCTGTCACTTGCACAGAAAGTTTTCTCATGCTGGAGTCTTCCAACTGGGGGATGTTTTACATGAGGAAAAAAGAGAGCAGGGTTATCTAATCTCTAGGTATTTTTCATCTTACTGCTAAAACATTATGCTGCTGGTGTTACATGGGCATCCACACACCTGGATGCTTTGTGCATTTCACTCATTTCACTCATTAAGCTCAGACACAAAGCTTAAATCTCATGGCACAACCATTTTGCCTACTGTTTGGAAGAGGAGAGTTTCCTGGCAGCTCCTCCCTGAGACTAACATAGCAAATGGCAACTGTGGTTTTGTCCGGATCTAAGGGAAATAGCTGTTGAGGAGGGAAAAAAAAAAGGCATTTGAAAAAAGATAAGGCAGAAGCTATTATTTCTAGTCTTGTTTCTGCTTTTCTTACTGTCTTGAAGACAGGTCCCACAGATCTGATGTGATTCTGTATCCCTTTGCTCCTAAAGGACTAACTGTCCTCTGACTCCTTTTTTAATTCTGCTGTAAAGTCTTAGATTTTTAGAACATCACTCAATCCTGAACATCTTTCCTACCATACACTTATTTCAAATGTCCCACCACTGAGGGTTATCCCTTTCGAGATCTCTCACCTGTGACATTTTTCAGTTTGTTGGAGACTGTACAGCCTTCTGCAGAAATAACAGAAGGGCTAAAGATGAGAGCTATCAGTTAGGCTTGGGTGTATGGGAGCCAGATGTCATATCTGTGAGGTCTGTGTCTATTGTCTACCTGGGGAGAGAAGGAAAGGAAAAGAGGTGTGCAATGTCTAGGAGAGACAGAGGAGTTGTCCAGTACATAATTACCAGGGAAGCATCCACCTTCACAGTTTTGGCAGGCTGCACCAAATAGTCACATCTTGGACAGGCCACAAAAACTTGGCACAGATGCCAGTAAAACAAACAGTAGAAAATAATCATACCATTCATCAGGAGGCAAATTTGGGATATTGAGGTATGGAGTATTTGATATGTCAGCACCTTGGGGAAACCCATCTGATTGAAAAAATTGAGTGTGCAGACTGATTTGAAATAGCATGGAAACTAATAATTGCTTGCTGTACCCTCCCCCATCATCCTATCAGTATCCTACAGGTTGTGAACTGCTTGCCAGTGAATATCCTTTCACACTAAACAGTCACCGAACAACACAAAGAATACCAGTTATTGTGCAACATAAAAGGGAAGTAACTTGTTCATTACATGGTCAGAGTTCTATACAATGCCCATGTTCAGTTTGAGCAGCCTTATTTGTGAAGCCTAAGAAGCTAAAGTGGAGGAGGGTCCAGGAGTATAATCTCCTCCCGAGCAATGCCTTCTTTATGCCCTCTCTTGAGATCACATGCCTTGGTGTAAATATTTCAGTTTTCTTTCAGGTCCTATTTCAGCCTCCCCCAGAACTAATCCATTCATTTTCCCTCCCTTGTCCAGGTTCTGCCCAAACCAAGCCTGAATAATCCCTTCCTTAAAGTCTTCCAAACCATCACTAGTCTCTTGTCGGTTCTAGTTATGGATACCAGCTAAGCCTTTCTGTTATCTTTCATCAATCCTTATCTGTCTGCCCGACCAGACACCTTATATTAAATAATGTGTATTGTGACAGACTATGTTCTTGCTCTATCCTCCACTTGTGCCAGAACAAACACAGATGGGATCACTCATCAGCTTCTAATGAAGCTTCTAATAAAGCTGCTAAGGAAGAAGACTGCTTTTAGGAAAGCTGGATGGGGTTTTAAAGACACTAGATGTAGAATGTAGGTGTCTAAGAAGCAGGGCATGCAAAGGTCATAAAATGTGGGTACCTCTACTGTGGATGTGCAGGAGAGGTGATATGTGTACCTAGAGACCTTTAGCATCTAATTTTAGTTATATTAATAGACAGTAGGAATGTGGAAAGGTCATCAAAGTCTACAGTAGATAAGTAGATGCTCACACTAGTTCAGGAGGATTCTATGATTCTAATTTAAGCCAGATGACTCCCAGCCAGTGAGTCAGAAGCAGAACAGCAGGGAACGAAGAAACTAATTCACAATTTACATCTTCACAAACTTCATAAAAGTATCCCAAGTGATTTGTCTACTGTTCAGATGTTCTCTACTAGAAATTGTGTGGTTATGCACAGATGTTCAGGGGATGAGGGGAATAAACAGAGTTTTCTGGCACTATCTGTGGCTGATGTTGGAGCCAGAAACTGGAGATGGAGAAGAACTACATGGAATCAAAAGTACTGAAAATGAGGCAGCTTGACTTTCAGGCCCTTAATCGAGACTTTCAGGTATCAGAATTTAAAAATACAATAGCTGGGGAGTATATGAAAGTGGAAGGAAAAAAAAAAAAGAAACTTAGCTACATAATTTTATACTACTTTTTAAAAGTCTTACTAGTGTATTTTTAAATTAAGAATTTAACTTGCCTACCTCCCCATTATACTTACAAAAGTAAAGGAGCACATTTTTTATTTTAGCCAAAAGTAATATATAAACAAATTCCAAGGAATGCATTCAATTAGAATGATAGACTACAGTAATGGGTGTACTTGATTGCATTTCCATTTCACAAAGCAATTCACATTTGCTACTAATATGCTAAAATTTGTGCCAGTTAAAATAAACTTGTCTATCACAGAAAGAGAAAATTGTCAAAATACACAACTCAGTTCCTTTCTCACACATACTAATTTTATGCTGGAATCATTCAATTTTTTTTTTTTTTCAGAGCTGTTCTTGACATGACAGTTAATTCTATCACTTTTATTAATGTGTATACATGTTAATTCATGTACATGAGTTTCCATGTACTTCTGAGAACAGTTGGGTAGTTCTTCTTAAGGCCTTTTTGGGTATCAACCATAGACAACCCATAGATATCTTTAAGGAAACAGGCTACTGAACAAACTAGAAAAAAAACCCAAACCAAACCAAATAAAACAAAACCCAAACAACAACAACAATAAAAAAACAACAGAAGAGTCTCAAACCAATTCCAAATCTCTGCCACTGGTCAGAAAATCACAGCTGGACCACCCAAAATACAAAGAAAAAAGTACAAATCTGTAACATGAGCTCATCTCCTGGTTCTTTTTGGCTTGGAAATACAAAAAGAGATCTGGTTAATCTTCTCACTCCCTTAACAAGAAAAATGAGCACATAGAGTTTTCTCTTTTAGAATAGTATGTTACCCTGTGCTACCACTAACTCTAGACTCCTTTCCATTCAGGCAGTAGACATTTTAGTCCTGCACTGACCCCATCTCAAGATTGCATCTCCTCCTTGCAGCAGTCCTCAATATGTCATGTTTATCAACATCTTCTTATTAAGCAGAAGTAAACTATTCTGGGTAACTAGAATGTAATTGGACCACATTCTTTACCCCTGAAAACATTTTACTTCATCTTCACTTATGAATTTTTCTACCAGATGATAACATACTTCTGTTCATATATACATATATGATAAAGTCTAACAGTAAACACCATTAAGACTTCAGCAAAAAACTCTAAAGTTCAAATTAACTGTTAGATTAGTTAACACAAATGCAGTTCTGACAGTAAGATATGAGATGACAAAGCACTTCAGAACTTGAGACCAGCCTGGGGGGCTAGCTAAAGATAACAAAAAAGTGTGGTCATCTTGGACCACTTCCTAAAAATGCTGCACTCAACAAATGCCAACTCAGCCAAGAGATTAGAAAACAATTGACACAGTCAACAGTCTCTGCCCATAGGTACACGAACATGCTGACAGCATTTCCTACCATAGGCCTTAGAGAGCAGAATGGTTCACAGCAGAATTAGTGTGTGGGAAATCTGGTGTTGAGGAGTAGCCATATATCAAAATGGGTATGATGCTTAGCTTGCTAATGTTTAGCAGGATTTAAATGATGCTGTTTGAAATAATATTTTTATCCGGTGGGAATGGTTTTCAAAGACAATTTCTTCTCTCTGTAATCAATTCTGAAGAAAAGAGACACAGATTTCTAACAAATTTTATTGTAAATCTCCATTTTTTAATTAGAACTTTCTTTGTTGTTCTTTGCTTGGATTAACTACTTTAGTTTTTCCACCCATCACTGATAGAAAGCTCTTCAGTGATAAGTGATGCATCTTAGGTATAACTATGTGTTAAAGTGGGAGCTCAGCTAACACAGACTATTTCAACTTCTCTTTTTTGCCTTGCAGATTACATGTCTGAACAGGAAGCAAGTGGTAACTGCTAACTGATTTCAATCACAAATGAAACCTAAAGGAGAAGCAAAAGACAATCACATAATATACAATAAAACCTTTAAACCCAAGATTTATAAACCTAACTGCCATTAGTGGTGGAAGGAATTATTTATACACAGCAAATGGAAAATAAGTGTCTGACATTGTTTTTTATTTGAAATGCACCATCAGAAGAAATGAACAGGTTTTGTACAAGTTTCTCCAACAGATCACTGTTGGGATTTGCAAAACTCCTAGACATCTTCCCTGCTTGCTAGCAAACTGTAAAGTGTTAGGCTCTTCCCTGTGACAAAGAAACAACATTCACTTGTTTTGAATATCCCAGAGAGAAAAACTGGTAATAAAACAAATTTATTCCCCACAAAGTATTTTTATTGCGTTCCACATCATGCCATTCAGCACCTTTTGAGAAAGTGCCGTTTCACTGTGATTGCAGGGTGAGACTTTCATCTAGCCATATAAACAGGCACAATAGCCAAGAAGGGGTTAGGAGAGAGCAGAGCAGTCTGTGTGAGCTAACAAGACTGATAAAAGAGGCAACTGCACATTTACTATGTTTCTGAGTCAGATTAAATGAATGAGGTAATAAATAAATAAATATGGGACTGACAAAAATGACTGACTCTCCTTGGGTATGAACAAAGAACTGCCAGCCCCTTACAACACAGTCAAAGCTGAACATGGGGTAGGCAGCATGGTCCACAGTGATCCTCATTCTTCTCTGACTCGAGGTTTGAGCACTAGTCTCCAGGAAGACAGGTGGTGGCATCATGTTGTAGAGACAGAACAGTATCACCCTGCATGGTCTCATTCACTCCTGGAAAAGGTTCTCTTTTCACCTCTGTTTCTCCCTGCCCATATCTGAGTCTGATCAGTCAGTGGGCTTTGTTTGCTTTGAGCTACTCATGTTGTTTACACCTTGTTATTCTTTATAAAGTAGCTCATTTGAAACATATTAGTTGAATGGTTTCAATATTCACTCTATCATTTCCCTCTAAGTAGATGGTGATGCCTGTATCTGGTTGGTTCTTTCTAAACCCTTGGGAATTTTGGAAGTGGATGTTTGTCTTACAGGGACTTGGGAGGGCAGAACATACCCCCATCCCCTGAAATTCAGCAGGTAGGAAGATAAGGACATCTGAAAGATGGGGTGGTAGGCAGGATGCCAGTGATACCATAATGACAGTGATATCACCAATTCATCCAACAGTCTGAGAGGAGTTTGCTGGCCAGGCTCCCAGTTCTGGAGTGGTGACTTCCAGATGTCAGACCTTCCTGGCTTTCTGCTCATTGAAATGCCACTGCTACAAAGGTCTTGGGCTTAAGAATTACTTAGAAAGGCAGACTTTTTGAAAGTGAAGAATTATTTTATTTATCTGCCTATCTGCTTTATTTTTAGTGGGGCTGAGAGAATGAGAGAGAGCAAGAATATGCTCTCTTTTTCAGTAGGGTTCTTCTTCTGTCTTTTTTTTTTTTTTTTTTTTTTTTTTTAGTTTTGAAATTCTACCTTTTGGGTAAGAATTTTAAGCTATATACGCTATCATGAATTATTCTTAACAGTAAATTCTGAAGAAAAATCTCTTAAGTGGAAACATAAACACAAGCAAATACAGAATATTAGGAACAGATAGAACATATGTTCATATCTGATTCATTCCCGTTTTACTTATGACTATTTTTCACAGATCCTGAGCAGTAAAAATATTTGATTTATGGTTGTATGTCCAAGATTACAAAACAAAATACTTAATGTTTCATAAAAATCCCCAGATACTTGTAAGTCAAAACTAAATAACAGATTTTTATGGCAAGACTTCTTAACATTAGAAATTAGAAATGAGATCCAACTCACAGTTAAAAAAAAAAAAAAAAGTGAGAAAAAAAGAAGGGGCTTCTGAACTGACAGGGCTATTTTGAGGTTAATGTCTACCTTTACCCCAAGGAAATACATCTTTTAAAGTATTTTTCAAAAGTAAAACTGGGAGAAACTCTGTCTATGCATGAAACAGCTTTCAGTAGACAGCCACATACTTTTGCTTTTTGTCTCTCCAACCTGTTTATCACACTGCACATACAAACACAAAGTATGCCTTTCAAATGAATCTTCAGTCTTTGCTCTTAAAAAGCCTTTTCTCAGAACAAAGCATTGTCAGGTGCCAGGCCAGGAGACAAGATATAATAAAAGTGAATTATTCTTGTCCTGTTAATAGAACATAATTGAGATTAAAAACAAAACAAAACAAAACAAAAAAAAACCCCAAACAAAACAAAACAAAAAAAACCAAACTAGAACTGGAAAGTAAGTTTGACTTCAAAATATCTAAACTTTCCAGCAGCTGTCCAATGCCAGAGAGATATTATTTTATATGTGATATCAACATAGGAAAACATTGCACTGTAAATGCCCTCTGGAAAACACAATCCTTATCTTTTGTACATACATTTTGTTATCACACTGATTATTTTACTCCCTCATAGGTCCAAAGAATCTGTACCTTGGACCCCAAATTTAGCTATGATAAATGTCATTCAGAGGAGGTGGAATAGATTCAAACCCACATCTGTTTACTTGTTAGTGTCCTCATTTGCAAGCTGTGCTGAGAACATGAGAGAAGGGCAGAGATCCCTACACTCTTTGCAAAGTCACATACAACATTAAACTCTTCCTTGGTTACACTAGACCTCCCTGAATTTCACCAGCTTCCATCCCTCCCTCCATCACCCAGACTCTCTTAATGACCTCTTCAAAGCCTCCTTTCAAGTGATACCCTTGCATCATTCTCCTTTCTCTCCCTGCCACTGCAGCAACGCCAGTTTTACTGCTGGAAGCTCCCTGACATTTGCACTCATAGGACATCCTATAAGGAGCACGTGCCCAAGCCCTTGAGCCTGTGGCTGACAAACAGATGTGACTCTCCAAAGCTTTGGTCTGTGTCCACTGGGCATTTCTAGTAGGTTCTAACAGTACTGGCTTTAATATCCACCTGGTGAAAGTTTTTATTGCTTTTTCTTGGAATTTATGAGTAAGAATTTGAGAACTTAGTTACCTAATTCTTTGCGGTCTTGTTCTCTGGATTTTTGATTTACACAGGGACTTTAACTGCAAGTGCAACTCTTAAAGTCAATTAAGTTAGGGTGTCTTTTTTTGCAAGGACACTTTCAGATCGATGTCAGCCTGGTTTATATTGATTTTTTTTACTTGCAGAACTCAACCAGTGTTGCTACCTCCAAATGAGCACAAGTATGCCTGTGTGAGGCATTGCAAGAATGTAATGTGGAGGATGAAAGCAAAGCACAGACAAAGTGAGAAGCTGAAGTGCTGTTACCAGAGCAAATCCACATCCTGAATGTGGGGTTCCATCACCTGAAGCTCCATTAACTCCTGTGAGTAAATAGCTGCCTGGCACCAGAGTGCTTTCTCAGTCTATTTATTAGAATTTAATTTTTGCAAAAAAAAGGGAAAGAAAAGTGAGGCTATGTATCTGAACTCCAATGGTAACTAAATAAATCCAGTATATTCTTCCTAAATATAGAGTTATTCCTAAGGGGGAATAAGAAATATCCTTCCTTTACTGCATGGCCAAAGTTGAAGCCTTAAGTTTGTGTCTGTACTCTGTGGACTGTGGACTGTGCTAGGAAGATTTATTTATTTATTAATTTTTCTTTTCCTTTTAATTCACACACACACATTTCAAGGTCTTAAAAATAAAAGTTCGATAAGCTCAATGGCATTTTGCAAAGACATTTGAGAAACTGGTCAATCACAAGAAAATCATAATGACTAGGGTTCAAGCTCATTAAAAGTAAGGTGTCTCCTCTGTCATGCAAAGACATAGCACATAGCCCTGGTGTCACAGCAAATAGCACAAGGCATTTTTCAAAGACTGTAGCACCTCAGGAATGTTAGACAAGTACTGTATAGTGCCTTTTAACTGCTTCCACCTCCTAAAGCAGCCACCACCCAGCATTGCAAATTAGTGCAACAGGAGGAAACTGAAACTAACTTGATTTGACATAGGTAGTGGGAGAAATAAGTGCCACTCCCTCAGTCTCTACATATTGATCTGTGACAGTACCGGTATAGCTGTTTTGGAGGCAGTAGCACTGGCTCTGAAGATGAGAGGGGAAGTGGTACCAGGGAGGTGGTCCAAGCAACCTTGTGTGATAGACCAGCCAGGATTGAAATTATAAAAAAACAAGACCACACCCTAAGGGTTAATTAGCTATTCTATTTACTCTTAACATTAAAAACTGAAAATTTAAGGGCCAAAAGGGACTGCAGTGATTCTGAGCTTCCAAGCACTGAACTAATATGGCTATTTGAGGTTCAGTGATCATTTGGATTTAATGAGAACATTGCTATGAAAGACACAATTCACTTGCGGGCAGCATGTGAAGCCAGCCAACATGGAAGGATCACTTATTTCTACTGCTGCTGGTTCTCAGTACATCCATAGGCAAGCCACTGTTAAGGGTCTTCATGAGTTTCTATTTACTCTGCATTGCAGCTTGAGTATGGAATGGGCCTCTTTTTAGAAACAATGGCACAGACAGGCACCTATTCCTGTTCATGAGCAGAAGCCAGTCAGCATCGTTGCCTAAAATGTTCTTCCATCAAAATCACCACTTGAACTAGAGCCATGCTTTCCACTCCAACCTGTTCACCAGCATGAGTGAAGAAGCACAATGTATTTTTCTCCCAGAGGAGAGTCCTCACACCTCATTGCTGCCCCTTTCACACAGCAGAGACAAGAAAAAGCTGCCAGCAGCTGGTGTAAGTGCTTCCCTGTCCTGCAGAAGTCTCATGGCACAGATGTGTCTCTTGCAAACCTTGGATCAGCACAGATGGCCAGCAGCACCCTGATGATGTACATGTACTGATAGGCCCTTCTGACAGCCAAATGCTAATTAAGACAGCCAGTAAATTATGATCTCTGGCTTGCCCAAAGGGCAGACAAGCTGGTCTGAATGTCAGGGTCATGAAACCAGGAAGTCACAAATGGATCACAAGGCACAGGATTGTGCATATTGCACCAGGTCATACCTTTTCACCCCTTTGCTGCTAAATCTACCACAGAAGGTCTTAATATAGAGAAAGGTGCAAATTCATTATCAGCATTTTAACTTAACCAATGTTACAAAGTTTTCTTGGAGCCATGGGAACATTAGGAATTTCTTTAACTGTAAAGAGTATAGACATAGAATCACAGAATCATAGAATGGTAGGGGTTGGAAGGGACCTCTGGAGATCATCCAGTCCAACCCCCCTGCCAGCACAGGAACACCTTGGGCAGGCCACACAGGAACAGATCCAGGTGGGTGTTGAAAGTCTCTAGAGAAGGAGACTCCACAACCTCTCTGGGCAGCCTGTTCCAGTGCTCTGTCACTCTCACAATAAAGTTTTTCCTCATGTTAAGGTGGACATGATAATGAAAGCTTTGTGTATGAGCCAGGAAGTGTTAGCCATTGGCTGCAGGTGCCTGGGATGTGAAGTTCATTTCACAGGTCTCAAAAGCAAAATCTGATTTTGACAAACAATATGCTTGCTTATGTCTTTCTCTGTATTTTGATATTATCTTTGTTAGGTTAATTAGAAAGAATTAATAAAAAGACAAGATTTTATTTAATCCTATTTCATTTTACAAGTAAGTGAACCCAGGTTTCTACAGCTGATCTCCAGAGTACTTAAAGGGCTCCCCAGAGAGTTTGTGGAGTCTACATCTCTGGAGATTTTCAAGGCCCACCTGGATACGTTCCTTTGTGACCTGTGATAGATAATATGGTCCTGCTCTGAGCCAAGACAACCATTGCTACAGTGAGATGTAGTTGCAATTATCTCCACATAGTGCAGAAAAACATTTTTGCTACAGAGGTGCTGAATTCAACACAATATTTGCTTACTAGTCAAGGGCAGTTCTACTTAGATGAAATAAGAGATGGATCACTGACAATAGTAATGAACAAAGACATCCACTTATACTGCTGCAGAAGTCTATTATCTGAGTTATTGATTTTTTGAAAAATTTATATTTGGTAGAGTAGACAGTAAAATGAAAAGTGGTGTAAGTTGCACAAGCAGTGTAAATGTGAAAATGATGGGTTTTAAATTGTACTATGTATCTTTTATTCAGTTACACTTCCACAGAATTAGTATAAAATGTTTTTAAACAAAATTATCCATGCACTTGCATCACTGATATCTTTTTATGCCTCATTTTTTCCAAATATACAGATATATCTGACCTCAGACGATGACAAGGAACTGAGTTTGCACTCTTGAAATGAAACACTGACATACTGGTTGAGTAGACATGTAGTCCATTCCTATTGGATGTGTCTGGTTCACTAGGTACTGGAAATATTTTTATTGAATAAAATTTGTATTAGTTAGGAATCCAATGTTAAAATATATAACAACAGAGTGCAATTAAGGATGATAAAAATATACCTTTCCAAGGTAAATATAATATCCTGATCTCAGGAAAAAGAATGAGATTTTTAAAGAGAGTAAGAATTAGATTTTTTCTCATTTGCCTAATCTGTATCTTGTCCATTTTAAGGTTCTGCTGTCAGCAGCTCTGCTGGAGACAGAACACTAAATTTTATAGTCTCATGTGATCCAGCATATAAATATCTTTATGATGTACCATTATCAAACCCAATAAGGAGGGACCTCTTAGACAAATATCAGAAAGTTAAGTCTCAAGATTATAGCTAAAATACAGAGAGGAAAAAAAGAAAAAAAACCAGACAGGTTCACCGTGGGAAACACTCAAGCCTTGACAGCTTAACTGTGTTCCAAAGGCTTGAGGAAGAGCAGTGGCTCAAGACCACTACATGGGAGTCCCCTGACATGGCACTTCCCTCCCAGTTAGTTTCACAAGCATTCCTCCTTCACAGCAAGGAAAGTTGCTCTGGAGCTCATGGTCCTCAATGACATACAATGCCAGTACCAATTTAGAAGCTTCACTGAATTCCTGTCCCACTATTGTGGTCCCCTCTGGCAATTTTTACAGCTTAGGAAATGCAGTGATAATATTTTGAGTCTTCCCACATCCTTGAAAGTTTTACCAGTGTTTCTGTTACATTTCTAAGTCCTTCCCTAACTGCTCCTGTTCCTGGTAAAAGTAATGTGCTCTGTCTAGCTCATATACAGCCAGTTATTTCTTTAGAAGGTCAGATTTTCACCTGGAGAAGTGAAGGCTACATATTCTGCAGGATAGCTAATGCACATTCATTTTTTTTCTCCAGTATTTAAACTCTCTGGAGAAGGCAGGCTTCTGATAGAACTCCCACTTTAGTACATTGTTTCTATGACCCAGTGTGGAAACAAAAACTCATCTATATGTCATGATACAGAGTCTGAAATGCTCTTGATGCTTTGGTAGGTATTACCAGAAGTGCAGCCTATCCCAGCTACCCCAGCTACCCCAGAATTTCATATAGACATCCTCAAAACCTTAATAGGTATCCAAATGAAGAGCTTATGTCATGCTCCAGATTGTCATGGTTATTTTATCACTGCTTCCCAAGTTATAATCATAATTGTGGCTGCAGGGTAGACACAGGACCCCCGCAAAGGTTTCAGGAAAAAAACAAAGAATGCTCCTGTCAATTTTGTGGCTGTTGTATAAACATTAATGGTCACTTGTAGTTATGGAAATTTGAGAAATTATGGGAAAGAAAGATCAATGGAAGTGACATTGAGTACAATTAATTCAGTTGTAGAAGTTGGATAATTATTCCATCTCAGCATGAATACACTTGTGCCTTTATGGAAACCACTAAGAATCCAACTTTGGCTCTGACTCATACAAAAAGTAAGACTTTGTAGAATCTTCAGTAATCTCCACAGCTAATTTGGCTACAAATCACTCAGAGAACCTTCTGCTGAGCACTCATTTTCCAGACAAAGAACATCCAGTCTACTGCATTAAAGCAGAGAAGCAGTTTGCAGAAATGGTTGCTTTCTAGAATTTTGTTGTTGTTCATTCCCATTTTCCCATTTTAGAAAGTAATAAAAGAAAACCCTTTCTTTTTTTTTTTTTTTTTTCTTTTGATTCATTATTCACTTGGCCTGCCATGCCAAGAAAATTTGGGTTCTATTGGTCTGGAATTTCTTCCTGGAAAAATTCTGCACAGATTCATAGCACTGCTCTGTTGATTTGACTATATTATTGGAACGTTTACATTTTTTTTTTTTACTGTGTTAGTCAACAGTCAGCATATGAAGCAATTCTTGGACCCACAATATGAAAATGGAATAAATAAGACCTTTGAACTGAAAGACAAGTGGACTTTGGGCTGATTTATTTTCTTCAAGTTTCATATTAATTCTAAGAAAATAACTTCTGAGCAATTATGTAAAATTTTAACTCAACTGAGCAATGAAGAAATGAATTTGAAGGTTTACTGTTCATGTAGTTTCTTCAGAGGGAGTATATTTGAGCTGTTCAGGAAAGAATCTGAAATACAGTATATAGAGAAGAAAAGCAGGTACTGTTAGTATTCCAGAAAAGACAGCTGGAAATAATTTAAAATGCAGAACTACTGGCATGCACACTGCATCCATTAGGTATTGCTGTTAGTCAGCACATTCTGACAATCAACCCTACACAATGAGTCTGGAAAAATAAATGATAAAGACATGCTGAAAGAGAAAACTAAAAGAGTACAGTTGTCTATATAATATTTCTGATGGACTGTGATTCCAATAGTGTCTTTTTAAATACCCAGGGAGGCTTAAGACAACTAAGTTAAAAAATCATTATTTTTTCACTCCAAAAAAAAAAAATGGAATGAATAAAAAAATATCAGAGTACTCAAGCATATAGCTCAGTCTGTTGTGATTTGCAAAGAAGCTGGAAAAGAATAAAAAGGGGCAAATGAAAACTAATATGGGTTTTTTGTTTTAAATATGAGGAAATTAAGACAATGAATGATCAAAGTATTATAAGGTTTAAAAGGGGCACTGGGTTTCTCATGATTTCTGCAATTATCTAGTGGTTCCTCTTGCACAGTAAGGACTTTGGTAGCTTACTTTCACCTGTCTTTTGTGACACTATTTTTATCCTCTTCAACAGCACTGGAACCACTGTGTTTGCATAACTGTGTTTCTGCATGCTCTTCACAGCACTTTTTAGTTGACTGAATTGCAGAGCTATTCATCAGGTGCAGGAGTGCTAGCAAATGGGACCTTGCACCTTTTCCTCCTCTTCCTCTCCCCGGGTCAGCCAGCACCAAGCATGCTCCCATGCCAAATCCCTAGGGGGACACTGCCCCTCCATTTCACATGGATCTTCATCCTCTATTTCCATGCTTCGCAGTTGGATGAACACAGAGAAACTCTTAGTCTTTTTCTACAAACATCAGTCATCTGATGGGAGAAGATGAGGGATGGGAACTGTTTTGGGGAGCAGTCAAACTACTCTGCTGACTTCCAGGATCTGAATGCAGGTCTTTCACTCTAGCACAAGATGCACAACAGGTTTCCCTGTTAGTGAGCACAGGTAAGACCAAAGTGTCTTATAGAAAGAAACAATGGAGCTTGGTATTTTGGTGTATTATTTAAGAAACTTAAAGAAAAATTCAGGCAGGAATTAAGTCTTGTCAACTTGCCTAGTTTACTTTTTATAGTGCATTTGAAGAGTCTTTAAATTGTCTTGCCTTTGATACTTGCATTCCTGCACTTTTGCTATTGAGGGAGCCTCATGACTAAGAAGCGGGAAACATGCTGCTACCTGTTGCACCTAGTAATTAAAGTTAATGGTAGTGGAGAGGGATGGGAACTGTTCATGGGTGCTGTACCTGAAATACACAGGAGGGCAGGGTGATTGGGATTTGCAGGGCTACTTCATTTACTTACACTCCTAATAACAGCTCTGAAAAGGCAAAATGTGGTTGTTCCTCACTGCTCCAGAAGGATGCTGCAGTAAAGCATTTGCAAAGGTTTTGCAAAAGAAGACCTTTGCACAGGTCTTCTGAGGAAAGGGCAAGGTGTTTCTTACCCCTTCTTCAGCAGCTGTGTGGTAACACTAGTTCTCATTCACACCAAGGCCCAGGCAGCCTGTTATCACAGATTTCTCTTACATGGTAAAGTGGACAGTGATGCAAAGGCAAAAGATCATCTAATATGTCAAAACCTGTCAGCCCAAGTTAGTCTGACCTTGGGATGGGTCAAGAGCTCCAGTTATCCACAGATACTCATTATTTGTCCAAATGTTCACCACCACAGTTCCAGGATGGAACAGAGTTTCATAGCTTATGATGCTGGAGAATATTAATAGTAATAAGACTTAATTAATAGACATAAAACTTGTTTCTGAAGAATGCATACAACAAGAATATTTAGGAGATCAAAACAGCAAAAGTAACTCTAAGATTGAGTAAAACATTTTATTGAACTGAAAAATATTAAAGATATTTACATCACAAAACACAGCAAATTTCAAAATGAAGAGTTATTTCTGTATGAAATTGAAAATTATTGAGTTTTAAAATATCTAATTGATACTTCTACACTTTTCCCTATTTTTGCTTAAAATAATAATTTTAAATTGAATTAGACATATTACATGATTCAGTTGAGCCAAATCTGCAATTTTTTTTGGAAAACAAAAAGCCAAATACAATGTCTTGTTGATCTCAGCCTTTGTCTGTCTCCTCAGAAAATATTGACTGAATGAATAATCAAATATTCAGCTTAAACGTATAGCAAGCCTTCACAGCTGAGGTTTCAAACACTAAGCTGAAAATTTAGAGGGTATCATATTTGCAGGCTTTTTTTTTCCTTGAAATGGGATAATCTGGAACAGTTATGTGCTTGCTGCTTTTTTTTTGTTTGTTTGTTTTGTTTTGTTATTTTTTATTTAAATTACCTCATCTTTTTGTATGTCAAAAACTGAGACTTTTAAGGATCTTTCTTGGAAGACTTGGACAGATTCTTATTTTTATTTAAACCAGGCAAATAAAGCTTTGAGAAATTTACTATTAATAAAAACATACTGGCATCAACTAAAGAGAATTCACAGCATTTTTGGAATGTGGCAACAAAATTTAAAGGATTTGGATGTCATCTGAACAGCCTCTAGCCATTCAGGTGTGTGTACAGTCTCCCCATTCTAATCACACATAGAAAGTACTTAATAAGAAAGAACAGGTCATAGTCAGAAATATAACTAACAGCTAATTAAGATATAATCAAATGTTCTTGCTGTGGCCTGCTGCAGCCACCCGGGACTCCCAAACATTCATTTCCATCTATCTGTGCTGAGCTGTAACTGTTCAAACACTGAAAGCTTGTAAGTATTTTCTCCTTTAAGCCTCTTAATCTCATATTTAGCTCATATTCAAGTATCAGAAACTAGTAGTTTCTTAAAACCCCAGTCTAACTAGTATATTAAAAATTTCCTGATTTACTTCAAGATTTGACCCTCATTGAAGTCACTGAGCATCTTCCCATTACTGAGGTCCTTACCGACAGGAGGATGAAACATACCCATTACTAGATGCAGTCTCACAAAACAGTTATCCAGAAGAGATTATAGAAGAACTGGCACACAAGCTGTCTCACAGAATTAGCTGTGCTGGCCCATACACATTAGTTACCAAGCACCCTTGAAAGAGAAATGAGATAGATTTGCTAGACCTGCACATACGCACACACCAAGAGGTTTTGCAGCTACTCAGAGTTCATAATCCTCTTCATTCCTGGTATGTGAGCTCTGTTGGCCGCAATGATCTTTCAGATGGAGAGTATAATTGTAATAATTTGTTAAGCAATGCCACATTTGAAGAATACTTGAATGCAATTTGGTCTATTAATTGTCTTAATAACAAACTACTGTATCTTAACATACACAATACATTTGTCTTTTTCATAGTTACCGGTTGTTTGTGGTTTTCTTGTTAATTAACACATAGCAAGATTTCCATGTGTTATATGTACAAAGGTAAGTCTTAAATTTTAATTAAGAAGGAACAAACAAAACAAACAAAAAAACAATTAAGCAAATCCACACCTACTTTATATGTTCACGAGTTCGACCTATTCAGTGTGGGACTAGGAGAGTGAGTAAATTACTGTGTACAAGAAGGCTTTATGATATTGTACAAGGATGGGAAATTGCTTATTACCAGAGGTATTAGGAATAGCAGAGATGGGAACCACAAGTTTGAATGCAAATGTTTACATACCTAACAGCAATATAGTTGAGTCAGTGAAAATATTTGTCACATTTAGGCTCAGGGCAGCCCCTTAGACCTATAACAGATGCTCTCTCTGTTAAACCCCCTCCCTCCCCAAAGGGGAAGAGAAAAGGAATAAGGGAGAGAGACTTAGCCATTAGAAAAGGAAACAACTTTAATGAAAAGGAAGATAACAATAATAAAAATTTAATATATAGAAATATATACAAAACCAGTATTGAACCCAAACCCACTGATGGCAATTATGTCACCATCACCACTGATGCTGTGGAGCAGTCACCAGGAGAGTCCCAGACTGAGCCCAGCAGCAGATGGGAGCTGTGTTCAGGAGCTGGATTCTGGTACTGGATTCAGGAACACACAGATCAGGATCAAAACAGGACAGAGTCCTCCTTGGATGCTCCAAGGAAGAAACTGGAAGAAGACCCGGGCAAAGCTGGCAAAGCGGGACAAGACGGCAAAGAGAGGGCCAAGAGACTCATGATCCCCCAGCTTTATACCAAATGTTATGTTTATGAGCTGGAATATGTCACTGGTCAGTTTAGGGTCACCTGTCCTGTCCACTCCTCCCTGCAGGTGTGGCCTTTTACTTTCTGCACCCCACAATGTGGCATACAAGATCCAGCAGTGGCCTTGGTCTGCACACCAATCCCTGGTAGTAACTCTAAACATGGGGTGTTATCATTGCTAGAAGCAGACACTGTCTGTGAAAATGTGCTGCTAACTTCAGACAGTGCAGTTAGTTAGAAGAACTGAGCTGAGAAGTATATTCACTGAACAGAACTATTTCTATTCTCACTCAAACCAGGACAATGTTTTATTTGCTTTATCACTTCCATCTCTACATACTGTACTTAGGTATACCACATCACTGGAGCAGATCTGTATTTCATTACCTGATCTGATGATTACACCTAAAAACTGGACAGGCCATCAAGTATTAAAAAATCATGAACTTGTAATAAGAGCCTGTAAATAGTAGCTGCAATTACTGTACAAAGTTGACTATGTTTACAATTCAAATAAACTCCATGCAAAGATAGTGAGCAACTACTGATGACCAATGAAAATCTTTTGATATTTTTTATAAAATAAGACATGCTGCAGACTTTTGTTTATCATTATACTAGTCCTTACCAGATAAAATTATTGGAAGTAACAGGGTGGTATGGGTGATTCCAGATAATATTTATTTTATTAATCTTGGTTTGCTGTAGATAGACCAGTTTATAGGAAATACACAAAATCCCAGAATAGTCCACAAACCTCAGCAGCTCTATTCAATTACTGCCACTATAAATGCTACTTTTCTCCTAATATTTTAACAGATGGCTAAAATGTTCTAATAATACAAAGAATGTTTGTCAATAAGATGTGATTATTGATATTCTGAAAGTTTCTTTTAGTTATTTTTTGTGCTGTCTGTTGGCTCAGGTGGACATGATCCCCTGTTACTGCTGGATGACATGACAGGCTTTCTTTCCAATGCTTTTGGTTTCCTACATTTTTGCCATCAGAGCTCTGAAAACATTGACAATACAAACATCTTACTTTGTCATCTGGAGTTTGCAAATAGAGGGGATAAAGTGCAAAACACAGGACTGCATTTGCTATAGAACTTCCTTTTCAAGAGGTGTCAGAAACTCATTCTTTTAGATACTAGGAAAAGGCAGCTAAGTTGCTAAAAATTCTCATTGTGAATGCACGGGAGCTAACTGTACTCTTCTCTCCATTTCTATTACACATCTAGGTAGGCTGAGAGACAACCCAGTTCCACACATTTAGAAAAAACTCCTTTAAGCCCCCTGTTGGGGGAAGGTGTTATGCAGAGTCACTTGTCAGCAGAAGAAAATATCACCTTAGTGAAGTTTCCATCTCCAAAGTTATTTAACACTGATACCACAGAACTTGGAAGAGGGAAAAAATATAGGTTGTGGAGTTTGCAGTTGAGGGAAGACTCTTTTGGCTCTTTGACTTCAAAAAGTATGATCTCTGTGATATTTTAGTGCTTTAAGACAGGCAGGATTTCTTCTGTCCTCCTGCCTCCAGCCACTTTACAAAGTAAAATTGAATGTGATGTATAATCAGCATTTGATAGGAATCTAATTCCTAAAGCTAGAATACACGCTTTCTTTAAATTGGCTTAAGCCAGGTACTAACACTATAAAATTCTCAGGTTTTTCACTGCCAGAGTCCCTCACATATACTGACCCATTTAACCTACAATGTTGGCCCCTCAAACTGAGTTATCATCAGATGAAAAGCAAATGAGAATGATGTAGTAAGGACATTTTGATTAGCCCTGAAAACTTTTACATATTATTTTACATGTCTAGACAAATCCTGAGAAGCCTAATAATCAAAACAGAAATTGATTCATAAATATAAAATGTACATGAAACCTTGTGGCTAACCGATAACAATGGCCTGTATCAGATAGTCTGAGTTAGATCTAGTTAGCATAGTTCTTACCATAAGCCCATGAACTTTAACTGCATTTCTGCGGCAGTAGGTGAAATATGATCAACCACTTGCTCCAAACAACAGAGAAATCTTTGTCTGCTCAGGGAAAAAGAGATTGAAACTATGAAAAAAAAAAAGAAAAAAAAAGAAAAAAAAAATAAAAAAAAAAAAAAAAAGTTAAAAAAAAAAGT